>JAQGBM010001146.1:0-11303 GCA_034698405.1 Symphylella vulgaris | reverse complement strand
GGAATCGGAATCGGAAACGAAATTCGATTCGATTCCAGAATCGGAATCGGAATCGAAAATTATTTTTTTTTAAGAATCGGAATCGGAAACGGAATCGAAAATGGTTTCGATTCCGGTCCCTGGTTAAATTACGACTCAAATTTATTTCACCCGTTTCGTAAATTTACGGATAACCCTGCTTCTAGAGCAAATTCGAAATACCGTAATGTCCCGAATATAAAACCCGACCTTTTTTCTTCCAAATGAGGGAGTCCAAAATGTTGGGTTTTGGGCTTATATTCGGAACAACACGGTACTGTACTACTAATCAAGTATAACTTAGTACTCACCGACTGGTTCCGCGGGTTTTATTCCGGCAACTGCCTTGTAAGAAATTTCTGTCATAGGAAACGAGTCTACGGGTAAGGGTTGCCAACATACTTCCCAATACTCCAGTTTGTCGTTTTCGCACTTGTAACCGTGAAGTAGACTGCCAGTGTAATGCCATATCTTAAATCTAGGGATTAAAAAATTAAACAATATTTGAAAATTAGCCAGCTAATAAAATTTGCAACTAGGCCTATACAGTCAACTCACGTTATACCGAACACCGTTATAACGAATAGTACGTTATTTCGAATTTTTTTGGGGGAAAATTTGGTTGCCGCCCTATCTTTCCCATTATATTAAAAACCGATATAACTTCCGTTTATAACGAACGAAAATTGTGTCCCCTTGAAGTTCGTTATAACGTGAGTTGACTGTAAGCTTATACCTTTTCTTTTAGCTCTGTTTGTCACGTGATTTTTAGCCGCCATAGAATGTTGGCTGCTCTTTTTAAATACAGTATAATCTTTATTTACCAAGAAAAACGGTTAAAATTTTTTTCAGATATCTTTCATTTATAGTAACATAAAATATACGGAGTAATAAAATTGTTTATGGTAACATTACTCTTACGTTAGTATTTAGAGATTACAGCAAAATTTAAAAAAAAAAAGTGGCAACGTTTAATGGCGGCTAAGTCACTCCTCCGAAATACGAAGGTCATAACCAAACCAGAAAATAGCCACCACAATAAGTTACTGAAAGAATTTCACTCGAAAGGCCGACCCCAACATGGGAAAAGGCGTATGATGATGATGATTGATGATGAAATACTGTAAGAATTTCATTAACCACCAAAGCCTCAGCCGGGAGACTTTTTGAACCCGCAAATGTTGCGTTGAAAGTCAAGTACGCAACCTCCATTACTATGCAATATTCGGTGAACCAGTAAAAAGAAAGAATAACACTGACCCATTTGCAGTGCGCAGACGCGGAGCAGTTGTGCTGGTCAGAATGTGTTGATTGTCTGGGCACCATTCCATTCCAGTCGTGTCATCGGCTGTAAACGATGAAACCTTCTTCTTTTTTTCGAGGTCCCACACTTCAGTTCCACCTCGAAGATTTCCGTAACCGGACAATATGAGCAGTAAGAAGAGTTAAAGTCATTTAACTTTTTCTTCATTTTATTGTAGGCACTACTTTTTTTTAACGTCTTTGTAAGCGACAACAAAAGTCAAAACCCGACGACGGAGTGAGATTTGAATTTTGCCTCAGGGACAGGATTCACAGACCTGTATGAGGGTTCTTTAATATGCAGAGTGCAAAGGGGATCTACACACAAAACCTCGATTTAAACTCTCATCCGAAGGAGTCGCCACTTCAAGAATTTGTTTGTGGTTTGATTTATTAACGTCGCGATAAGGCGACAACGAAGGTCATAACCCGACGACGGAGTGAGATTTGAATTTTGCCTCAGGGACAGTATTTACAGAACCAGTATGAGGGTTCTTTAATGTGCAAAGTGGATCTACACAAAATCTCGGTTTAAACTCTCATCCGAAGGAGCCGCCACTTCAAGAATTTCACTCAACCGGAAATTCTTACTAGCCCCAGCCGGGATTTAAACCGTGGACTTTCTGGATTCAGAGGCAAGCGTCCACTGAACCACTGGGCCTGGCTTTTTATAATGTCTTGAAATCGCATAAGTAATTTTTATGTTTAATTTTACAAATAAAAAGGATATTGTTTCCTCTTGGACTGTAGTAGCAGCAGTTACGGGAAGCTGTTCCAAAATCAAATATCATTTCGCATTTCCTATTAAACAGTCCGGCTTTGGCTGGCATGTCTGTTTAAACATTTTAGATGTTAAGAAAAAGAAACACATTGTTGTGGAGCCGAGCCCGCAAATAACTTAAATTACTTAATTAATTACTAAAATCAAAAGGATACATCCGAAAATAACGCAAAATTCTGTGCTATTTGGATTCCATTGAACGTTGTAAATAGGACCTTCCTTATCTGGAAATAAAACAAAAATTTAAGTTAGTTATTGTGTTAAATATTGTCCATCAAAATATTCTTAGTAGATTTTATTCGTTTAAGAGGGATTTATGGTGATTGTTAAGTAAACTAACAGCCGAAGATAATTCGAAAAGTATTCAAAATATTATGTAAACATAATACGGTATATCTATGACCAAGAGGACGTTTATCTGCTTCATTTGACACCAGAATCTTCCTAGGACTTCTGGTTTTCGAAAAAACTGCACCGAAAACAATGTAAACAAACCCCCTCTACGTCACAAGGAGGAAGTTTGTTGAGATTATTTTCGGTGCACTTTTTCGAAAAACCACAAGTCCTACGAAGTCAGTCTTGGTGTCAAATGAAGCAGATAAACGTCATCTAGGTCACAGATATATAATTTATGTTAATACAGTATTTTGAATGCTTTTCGAATAATCTTCGGTTGATTCATCAGTTGCTCTTTGTTTACATAAAACTACCATAAATCCCTCTTAAGAGGTCGTTTTTGTTGAGAGGAGATTTCGCTTCTGGGTTTTTACATAACCCTTGAACAAAGCTGGAAATATTTGTGCACCAAACCGTAAATTTTATATTCAAAATATAATACTGTACCGGGGTAGTCTCTAGAATGAAATATTTTATTTTTGCCCATGAAGTGGTACAAACGACTGAAAATTATGGTATTTTTGGGAAAAAAAATATGGTACATCTTCAATTTTTGATGGATTTTGGTCCATTTTTGAAGAATTTTGTCCATTTGGTACATCTGGATCATATATTTATTCGATAGGGCCACATTCGTCCCAAGGTAACTAATTAAGAAACCCAGAAGGGAAATCTCTTTACGAACAATCAACTATAAAGTAAACGCGTTCGGTGCAAGGGATAAAGCAATGTAATTACTTGGTTGTACGGCACAAGAATTGCGGTTTGTTCCCAGATAATGTAGAGTTTGGACTCCGTAATAAGACGCTCCTGTCAATAAGCACTCCGTAAGCACTCCGTAAGCACTCAATAAGCACTCCGTCCCAATAAGCACTAGCAAACTGGTACCTTTGAGAAAAAGAATGAGACCAAAAATTACCTACACACGAAAATTGTTATTTGTTACGGAATAGGCCTATACCCAGTACCCACGACGAAATTTGGGTCATTTTCTGTGCGTCACCACCCTTTTTACAAGCTATGGGATTTAATAAAAAATATACCGTAGAACATATTGGCGCACCCAGGATTTGAAGCTGGGGAGGGGTTACTGGGTACAATTTATTTTCGACCTACCACAAAATTTTTTTAGCTCGCCAAGTCAAATTTCGAGCATTTTAACGTATTTTTAAAACGAACTTTCTAAATTCTGCTTTAGTTCTAACTTCTAGTTCTAACCATTTTTTAATACGGTAAGTTTCTGCCCCAAGCCCCAAAAAAGTGTGGTCACGCAGGAAAATGATCCATATTTCGTTGTGGGTATTCCGCATGGACTGTAATTAATTAAAGCACAAACCTTCCCTATTCCAAAGAAAATCGACTTTGTCTCCTTTGAAAAATGTCGTAGCAACAATGGCCGACTGTGCGACATCCATGTTGGGATAGCGAAAAATCCGGACTGTAGATGCTTGACCCTGCACAATAATAATACAGTATTTTAAGAGGACGGTCCAGCGATTTTGCTCAGTTTCCAAATTTCCGCAATTAAAAAATCTACTGTATAACTTTTCACTGAATGGTTCCACTTTGGGGAAAAAAATCTATAAAACGGATTGGCCGAAACTTTTAAAATTCGAAAGCTGAATAAATTTAGGGATGGACGATCTATTTTCAAGCTTCTAGCTTTATTCAGTGAAAAGTTATAAATTTTTTAATGCGGAAATTTGGAAATTCCAATTGGAAAACTGAACAAAAGTGCTGGACCGTCCTCTTAATGTACAGTAATGTAAAATCAATATTAAAAGTGTGTTACCTTAATACCAGCAGTAAAAGCTCCAAAGTGGCTGGACTTAACGTTACTGGCCAGGTTAAAATCATTAGTGGGTTGACACTTGAACTTCTTGGCAACAGTATCTGCAAAATTAAGATGGATTAAAGCTCTTTCCATTTTTTAATAATGAAAATCTGTTGTCTTATAGTTGAGAATATTCATATCTTAAAATTAAAAACTAACAATGGTATATAAATAATGGTCACAGATAGGGAATTCAATCCCGGAGGCAAATTTCAATCCCGGGATTTTTGGGATATTAACGAAATTTGCTCTGAAATTGCTTAAATGAAGCTGGAAGTACCTACAGTAGGCTATAACAGAAAATGTTAAAATTTATAAACGAACTAAATTTTTTAACTCTAGATTCTCGTGATAGTCAAAATTATTAATAATGGCCCGAAAATAACTTGTAAATTGTCTTGGGTGTATGCAAAAATAATGCAATTTGCAGTATTTATGGGAGTAAAAATGCAATATGTATTTATAACATTTTTGTAATCCCGAAAATCCCGGGATTTTCGGGACCGAAAATGCTCCGGAATCCCGGGATTGCATTCCCTAGTCATAGATTAGATACGCTACTTACCAAACTTGTTATTTTCATAAAACAAGACTCCGCTCCCAATGACTTTTCCACACAATGATTCGTCTTCATTCCACTGCGGATACCTTTTTAAATAATTGACAAAATAAATAACCCTTCTTAATTAAAAATTGATTGCATAATTTACTCACCACAGGGTCATCTTCTTGTGAATCCAATTTTTGACGCATTCTCCTGATTTTAAATCGTACAGAAATAAATTTGGCTGTTCCTTATTCTCCTTATTCACTGAAATAATTTAATTTTAGACTTTAAAAAAGCACGGGTCCCTTACAATTACCAATATTGTATCACTAAAGTCTGTTCATGCGCAGATCGGAGAAAAAATGCGCAGCTCGTTTTGAGGGTGCTAAACTGTACAAGTAAATTGTAAAGCACGCACAAAAGGGTATTTTACTACTTTTTCTCTGATCTGTGCATGAACAGACTTATTATGACCAGGAAAGAAGTCACTCCTGACAAAAAATTTCTTTAAAGTGTAGAGAGCAAGGATGATCTACATCTACCCTCTGTTTCAACTCTCATCCGAAAGAGCAGACACTTTAAGAGTATTCATTCACCCAGAAATTCTTAAACTAGCCTCAGCCAGGACCTGAACCATAAATTTCAAAAGTTGGGTTCAAGCCCAGGGGCAGGCTTAAAAAGAGGTACAAGCTAATGGACGGATCGACAACTGGAAATAAAGTATTATAATAGCAAGCGAGTATTACCTGAATATATTTCCCAAATGGCAAGAAAAGTACCCTTGGGCGAAAACTTCAAGTAAGTGGCTTTTGTGGAAGGAACTTCCAGCACCTTGCTGCAACTTGGAAGGGAAACAACCCTGACCCTGTTGAAAGAAATTATTTATTATGATACAGCACAATTACCCGGTACATTGAATGAAGGACATTGTGGGTAATATACGTTTTCCAAATGGTGTCATTACACTAGCACCCCCTACATTTCACCAATGCCCCAAAATAAAAAGTAGTCTGTACTCAAAACTATGGTAAAATGGTATTAGAGATTAATAAATTATGGTAAATATTTTAAAAAACATACATTTCACCATTCATCCATGCAAACAGTTGTCCATCACTGCTAAATGTTGAAGCTTTACATGTTTTGCTTTGGTCCCTAAAATTAAAAGAAAATTTGTAAAAAAAAGCTATATTTATAATTATAAGTATGGTAATTTATTTGACATGCAAATTTATTTACTAACTTTTCAAATGTCTCGTTAACAGAATTTGTTGGAGGTCCAGAATACAACCAAACTCCTTGATTTCCTCTAACTGGAAAACAAATACTGAAATTAATGCACTATATTTCAACTTTAAGAGGCTACACACCCAGCACAGTAAAAAGGTATTGGATTATTGTAGGTAGGTTTAGGCCAGACTCCAAAGGAAATGAATAGAGGGTAAATTATAAAATTTGGGTATTTGGGTGTCATATTCACGGACATCTGTTCTGCTTGGATTTGGATTTGTGACAAAACCAGTACTGGTAATTAATTATTTTTTTATATAAATAATCCATTCATAAACCTTTATTTGATACACAAAACTGACATTTATTTATTTATTATTTATATATTAAATGTGTGTGAATTATTTCATTTTTCCATAATTTTTAAATAATAAATAAAATTTTCTAGTTTTATTAAATTACATAACTAAGCGGTACACATCTTAGATGCACTGTCAAGGCTCACAGTCAGACGGTGACAAACTCAGTCCACTGCATTCAGCCAAGAATATTTGGGTGTTCAGAGTTCATGGTCCTTTTTCCCTACAAGTTTTAGTGCATCTAGGTTAGGCTACTGTTGAGTAGGCCTACATAGAAAGGTTCTGGACAAGTCTAGAGTCCCTGTATTAGGACTCTAGACAAGTCAAATAGACATGTAAATAACACAATAAAGAAGCCGAAATTTATTTAAAATGTATAATAACTAGGTTGGCATTATAGGCACTCTGTGCATGAAGATATGAAAATGTAATCAAATTTTTTATTTGACTGACTGGTTAAAAATTGCAAATTAGGCATTAAGTTAAATAAACGGAACGGGGTTTGTCTATATGGAAGCCGCAATCAGTGCTGGGCTGTAGTGTGCCACTGTGCCTAGATCAAAGGAAAGCTAAGAGTACTAACATACAGTATGTCGGTAAGTTTGTTAGTAGCCTAGTTTCCCCCCCTCAGCCAATGCCGCCCTCAGCTGCAAGTTGACCATGTTTTTTTGGATGTGGTGACACAAGCATTGTTTTTTGCTTATAAGTTATATCTAGTGAATTTCATAAAATATCTTACCAGAAATTAATGGAGTTGGAACTGCAACATCGCCTGCTTTATCGTTCGTTGCCATAACTGCTGCAATAAAATATTAAATAAAAGAAATAAAGAAAAAAGTATCTCAAAGTAAGTTCATCGTGGAAATCGCCATGTTGAAAATCCTTAAAGAGAAGCGCCTTTATTATAATTTTTAATGTACCACGACGTAACTTTTTGTTTATCAGCAAATTAATTTCAGTGTAATTTTGTTTAAAAATATAAATAATTTAAAAAATATTCCTAATAATAAATATAAAATTCATCATGAGAAAAAATTCTGGACGCTGCAGGAGCAAATAAATTCTGGCCGCACTAGCGCGAAAGAATACAAGGATCTACTTTTAATCATTAACTTAAAATTAGTCTTTTATAATTGAAATATTCAGATTCCTTTATATTTATAATTTTAACTATTCCATAAACTTAAAATACAAGTACTTACCTCAACTTTTACAAAATAGGTCAAACAAATTCGAACTATACTTTATCGCGGAAGGTTACGAGTTCAATGCATTGGGTAAATCGCAAGAGGAAATGTCCTCCTCCTTTACCTTTCTTCCTGTACAAGGTGGCATTTTACTGCAGTTTTGCGTAGAAATTATTGTTTTATTTTGATTTCCTAGTAATTTTCGGATAGAAATAAAGATGGTAGCCAAACAGAAAATGAGGATCGCCAACGAAAAGGCGAGCAAAAACGTCACTCAAAGAGGAAACGTTCCAAAAACATCGGTAAGTTTTGACACTAAGGCCTAAATTCCCAAAAATGTTGTCCATGTGGCATTATTGTTATCTCTTCCTTAGTTTTATTAATTTATTTCCTTAATATTTTTCAATTTAAAATATGATTTGGTTAAATCCCTGTATAATATAGTTTAAGAACTTCGAGGAAACAAAAAGGGTATAACACGATCCTTTCAAAAAGCCGAAATATTCCAGCATATGGTTTAAAAACGCCGATCAGCTGTAAAATTTCTACGAGCTTATTCCTAATTTAATTAAAGCCGGATTTAAGCCCAAAATCCATCAAT
Organism: Symphylella vulgaris; assembly: GCA_034698405.1. Taxonomy (NCBI): domain Eukaryota; kingdom Metazoa; phylum Arthropoda; class Symphyla; family Scolopendrellidae; genus Symphylella; species Symphylella vulgaris. The sequence continues at coordinate 3,048 of JAQGBM010001146.1, read as the reverse complement.
ATAAATTTTAAAATAGTATTTTTTTCTTACTATAATTCAATAAAATTATTATAAAGTTTGACAACAACTTTAACTAGAAATACCTGCGCAATTAAATGTTTATAATATTACCGGTAATGTTATTTGATCAGGTGCTAGCCTACTTATTTTTCTTGATATCTGCAGGCAAGATTGCGTAATATTTTACCTGCTAGGAAATACACGCATAATTTGACCCAACAAACACAAATCAACTGCGTTTTTAATTTTAATTTAATAGCCTATGTTCGCATTTTTAATTCTAAGTGTTAATAATTAATATCAGAAATGCTGATCGAAATATTGAAGTATTTTTTTAAATCTGGCATAAATAAGCTGGGTCACTTCAGTAATAATAATTACAAAACCATTTAACCAGTTCCTAACAGTCAATCCCCTCTCCTTGCTTGACCTGGGTGCTGGGTCATGGTCATGGGGGAAAGATCTCAATCTCATATTATTACCCATCTTCCCCCTCTCTGTTTAAATCTTGAGTAGCCTACCATACAACAAGTTTCTTTACATTTTTATTTCCAGAAAACAGCCGATGAAAAATATCCCGTTGGACCATGGTTATTAGCTCTATTCGTCTTCGTTGTTTGTGGGTCTGGTACGTATTAAACATTATTAATTATTTTTTGGGAGGCCAGTTAATCCTAAATAGCCCTACACACAGTAGGCTAGGCTACAATAATTTGACTGAGTAAATTAATACACCTTAGTCTGTGAGAGAAAAACAATATTAGTTTGGAGTCCTGGACATAATATAAAATCTTAGCTAATTATTATTTTTATATTAAATCTAAATTTTACTACGAGTTTGATTCCCAGTATAAATCCCAGGCATACAGGTTCACAAAGTTGGCCAGTGCGGATGTTTCTAACTGGTTGTTATGTTGTCATTGGGTAAAATAATAACTGGGTAAAAATATAACTGCTATTTTGGGGTTTTTTTTCCTTACTAAATTTACTAGTTAGTTAACGTGCCAGCTAAAACAGATTGTAGGGCAATTAATTTAAAAATCTGCTAATTAAAGATATTTTTTAATGGAATTAATTATTTATTTTTCAGCTGTATTCCAAATTATCCAGAGCATCCGATTTGGATAAAATGAATTAAACTAAAACAAGGAAAACTCAAGTTCTAGCAGGCAATTAACTCGAGTGGATCGTGCACAAAATGGATTTGTTTTTTATTTTTTTTTAAACCTGAGTTGGAATCCGACTTAAAATGTGATTTATTTTTTTTTCAAGACTTGTATAAAAAAATAATTTACTCTCAAAGTGATGTACATAATTATTATTCCAGGCTAATCATTTTTTTCCAATTTTTATAATCAATAATTCCACGATCTTGCATGATGACCACTTTGAAATTAAAGAAAAAACGAAGAAAAAAAAGTTATTTAAAGAGATATTTTATTACAATAATAAATTATATATAAGTAATTGAATTACTGTGTGTTTGTTTGTTTGTTTTTTCGTGTTTTATTAATAGTTACAAACACGAATTGGCATCAAATTGTTTTGTTTTTTTTTAGATTTATTTACAAATTTACGTGTTTTTTTATTATTATTATTTTTTTAAATCGCCTAATTATTAATATTTTACATTTTTTTTTGAAAAAAGAAATAGTTGGGGGTAAATAATAGAAAAAAGGGGGTAAGAACAAATATATATATAATATAAAATTAATATTATTAATACAAGTTTTAATCATAATTATTTCTTGTATCTCGTAAAACATCACCGGTAAAAAATGAAAAAAAAATTATGATTGGTTTGAATTATACCGTAAAAATGGGGTGACCAATGATAGAGCAGCTTTATAACGTCGAATGTGATAACTTTGGACATAAGATTACATACGTAATTATTTTAAAAACTGTCCCAATTTAAGTCCATGCGGAATACCCACAATGACGAAATTTGGATCATTTTCTGTGCGTGAGCACACCTTTTACAAGCTATGGAATTTAATAAAAATATAGAATAGAAAAGTTCAGTAAGTTATTCTTGTAGGAATCGGTTAATGTATTTTAATAATAAAAAAAAAATCCAAAAAATTGAATGCTTTATTTATTTTTTACTTCTTCGAGAAAAAACTCTAGCGTAGTGTTTTTAAAAATAGTAAAATACATTTTAAGAAAATATGAAATTTACTGATCCTTACAAGAATAACTCTGGTATATTTTTAATTACAGTATTAAATTCCATAGTTTGTAAAAAGTGTGGTCATGCACAGAAAATAACCTAAATTTCGTTGTGGGTATTATTTCCCATGGACTAAACAGAATTAGACGGTATAAAAAATCAGCTCTGCTATCAGGCCAACTAAGTACACCATTTTTGGAAGGACAAAATATTACATTTTCATGACGTAACCTTTAAAAAAATGTTTTTAAAAAGTGAACAAATAAAAAAAATTTTGGTTACGTCAATCCGAGGTACAAAATAATACTTTGAAAAAAAAAAAAATTTTATCGATATTTGACATCGATTTCGTACGTCAAACATCGATAAAATATCGCACCGGTTCCTTCCAAAATAACAGTGCCGCTTTCAAACATTTCGATTTTTTGCCCAAACGATTTTTAAAAAATTGTGTTTTCTATTAATTATTTAACCCCTGAAAGAATATGGACACATTATAGCCTAACTTACATAAAAAAAACAGTCTTGAATAGATCTTTTCGAAAAGGTAATTATATCGTGGGGTCACAGCATGAAATAAAAAGATACTGTATTTAAGTAAAGCCGAATCGAACGCGAAATTTCAGTTTTTCTCAAATATCTTTCTATTTCATGCTGTGACCCCATAATATTTTTACGTTTTTGAATAGATCTATCCAGGATGTGGCCCATATTCGTTCAGGGGTTACAGAGAAAACTTAAATTTTTAATAGGCTAATAGGTCGGGCAAAAAATCGTAACATTTGAAATGAGCTATAGATACTCCTTTTTCTCGCCCGCAGCAGCTGTAACTAAGCGCCACTACGTTGAATAAGCGATATATACCCACGTTGACG
>JAQGBM010001145.1:0-11304 GCA_034698405.1 Symphylella vulgaris | reverse complement strand
TTCGTACTTTTTCGAAATTTTGTGTCATTTTCAAATTATTCGAAAAAATGTGTTTTGGCGCGAAAACTTGAGATGTATAACCCCTTCTATTTCTATGAAAACCAAAACATTTTTTTACTTCTTTGTATAATTTTCGAGAATCGAAACCATCTTTTTTTCACGCTTTGATTATTAGCCAAGATTATTTCGTATATGATTTCTTCTTTTTTTTTTTTCGTTTTAATCTAACACTGCTATGTCATACAGACATAGAACTAGACATTGCTTGGGGTCTAGTATATAAGTTAATTCTTAGAACAGAAGTTGTCGGGGCTTTGTAACACTTTCCGGTTATAAAACAAAAACCTATAGCTCTCATATGCATCGATTTCCAACTCGATGTATTATAAACGACTATAATAATACTTTTATGCGGACATTTCAAAGCTAGTGCGAGAAATATGACACCGCAGTGTAGCTTTTGTATATGAATTTATATGTCGAAAATATTGAACCATCTCTATAAAGCTGAAAGGGAAAATTTCATAATATTGATTTTCCCTTTCTGTCGCTGTGTGTGATGTTTATACAGAATAAAGAAATGGCACAACAGCAAGCACTTGATTCGGACTTCTTTTTCTTGAAACATTATACGTATAACTTAACGTTGTGTATTGTAATAATAACAAGCCTATAGGAGCATTGAAATTGTTTCAGAAAAAGAAGACACACAATAATTTTATTTTATCTGCACGGCTTTCAAAGTGACGGATAAAAGCTTATTATAGTGGCCATTTCGTATATACGATGGCTTTACTTTATCGCTATGTAGCCTAATATCAATTCCAGCTATATTGTGAGGTCTCAAGTTTCTGTTAGCATTTTTGTTATGGGGAAACATCTTTCTGTAACTGCGATTATTCAAAGCTATTGCAATCCTAGCACTTTTACGAAAATATTACTTATTCGCTTGCTTTTGATGAACAGTGTTCATTATACAGCTATTTTTTCTCATTTTAAGACTCCAGTATATTATACAAGATTAACAATAAAGAAAGCCGACTTAAGTTACTTATGAAAATCTGCTTATATTGTAGGCTATAGGCCCTATAGCCTACAATATAAGCAGATTTTCACATTATTCGCTGAATACCCTATAGTATAGGGTATTCAGCGAATAATGTGCCATTTTCTATTCATATAAAAAAAATAAAAAATAATACCCGTTACAATATCATTAGCCTACGATTAGGCCAGGATTAGGCTAATGAGACACTGAGATAGAAGTGGGCAATTTCATGAAATTTTAAATCGTTTCAAATTTCAGGACATTTTTATAAAAAAATTCTGGAAAATTAGTAATTTACCATAAATAAATTTTTTACTGTATGGAAATTAATACATTTACGGTACCTTTTAAAAAGGACTTATCAAGCTCTGACATTTACAAAATATAACAAAACATGCAGAAATATGTCTAATTTGAAAATTTAGCCGATTTTGCAAACGTTCAAATTTCATTTAATTAAATTTAACTATTAAATTTCATTTCAAATTTCAAATTTAACTATTAAATTTTATTTCAAATTTAACTATTAAACATTTCAAATTTCATTTCAATTTAAATTTCATTCCTCAAATTTCACTCGACACACCTCTACACTGAGACAGACAAGAATTCACGAACATTATATAAGCGAAAAATGAGCAAAAATGTGAAACTTATACTAGTTTTCGTTTTCCAACACTAATTTTGAGGCCAGGAAAGAACATTACTATTGCTTTAATTTTCTTTCAGTTTTCTCCACCTCTCTACTCGTATGGTTTTCTCTTAGCACATCTAATCGTGAGTAGGACCCATCAGTCCCAATTAAATGAATATTAGACTATTATTATTTATTAAAGTACGACACCAGGCAAAATGCAACTCTTACTTCGTACATCACCTTGTTTTTTTTTTTCTTCCTTTCTTTCATTTTGTTTCATGGATTTCTGAAGTGTTTTTAAGTGTCTAGACACGTTTCATAGAACTTTTTCTTTCTTTGAAAAGCAGTCATGTTTAATTAAAGGAAAACACACAGCTCTTTTGATCTGGCACGGTTTAATCTATAATAATTAAAAGGGATTATACATGCAGACGTGTATGTAATTAAGCAGAATATTATGTCATTATAACGGTGAAAAATTAATAGCTTCAAGTTTAATATTCTTCTTGTACGTACCTACACACATAGAGTTAATGCTAACAAACTCCAGCACTCATGTTGTGCCAAAGCACTAGAGGTCCTTGGAGGCACATCACGAATATCCATTTCATAAACTATGTACCGGTAACTGGTGATGTTGTAAAATTCAAATTAGTTTCAGATGATGTAGACAGGTCCAAATGAATAACAAGGGATATTAATAGTTGTCTCTGTCTTTTTCCATTTTCAGACGTTACTAGCTCACGTATCGAGAAATACCAAGAGCACGCTCAATAAATTAGGAGTCTTTACCGTCTCGTCCTTCCACGCCTTTGTGTACGCCAGAAGCCCTTCTCTGCTCAACAACCTGCTCGCCGGCAGGGGAGCAACTCGCCGGCGGCCGCAGCTGCTCTCACGCTCCAATAGTGGCAGGTAAAAAATTACGTTTAAATACGAATATCATGATTTTCTTGTTCTGTTCAGAAACCAAAACACTACGAAGGGGGTTACATATCTCAAGTTTTCGCGCCACCGTATTTTAAAGATTATACGCCCGCATTTTTCTCCGATTTCATTCCGGTTTGTTTTGAAATGACGACAAATCAAATTTCTGTTTTCGCTTTCTTCTTACTTTTTCGAAATTTTGCGTCATTTTCAAATTATTCGAAAAAATGTGTTTTGGCGCGAAAACTTGAGATGTAACCCCTTAAATTTAACTTTTCCCCATGTCCTTATGAGTATCACTTCACAATTCCTTCACCATTTCATTATCATCGACCTTATGAATCACTTCACAACTTCTTCATCATTTCTCGGATTTTCTCCTCATCCATAGAATGAGGGTCTGAAATGGTGACTCCTTTCCCCATTCGGCCATTCCTCATAGCTCATAGTTCCCAGCATTTCGCCAACTTAATATAATATGTGTATTATCACCTAGGAATTATAATTCTTTCCCTTTACAACTTCACCATTTCTTATCATCCAACTATCCCTCACATGTTCTCAAATTCCCAATGCGTGAGGATAGTCTGAAAGTCCCTCTTCGTGAGAATAGCCTAATTCATAGACAACTATAATGGCGGAGTGCAATAGCAACACTAAATCTAAACCGTACATAAAATCGCTGTTTATATTGATCCTACCTTGATTTGTGACAGAGTGGCTGATTATAAACCCAATTAAATTTCAATAATCCTTTTTGACACATCTTTATACAATATTCAATCGTTTCGAGGTCATGATTACTCCAAGTCGGGCCAGAACTTAGAAGTCTTTACCAGTATCATGGAAATAATATGATTTTAGTGCTGGTCGTATTATTGGTAGAGCAAGAGCCAGACATTTGACCTTTGATTACTGACGTCGGCAAGATTATTATAGTGTACAGTACCGTATAGGCCTATACTGCATTGTTTTTTTCTGAAACCCTCTCGGTCCTCTTCCGATGCAATTTACAATCTGATTGACCATTAAATTTGATAAATGCATCGTTTAAATGGACCTACAGCATTATAAGAATATTGAATACTTAGTTACCTTTTTATAACAAAAGCGTAGGTTTTTTATGAGATGATATAAGTACGATACCCGCATAAAATTCCTAATTCCTTTACGGGGTACATCAAAAACAGAGAAGACATCCGTAGCCAAACGGGGGTATTAAATCCTCCATATTTATGTGTGGTCATGAATTCCCGATGGTACATTGTTGTTATAAAGGAGATTATATAACCCATTATATATACGAATGATTGGCGTTGATTGTACGGTATGCTAAATGTCCTGACCCGTGGGAAGATAAACATTTACGAGCAAAGTATTGTGTGTTATATCATATGCCACCTACGGCATTAGTGCACTGTGTATAATCATAATATTTAAAGGGATATACGCTAATAGAGGTAACATACTGTTTGCTAATTTTGTTCTTTACAAATATGAATATACCTTCGGGCATAATTGTATTCTGGAAACAATAATTTACCCCGTATCATGTTATAACTTACCAATCACATATTCTAAATATATATACACTGTAATCTTTTCTACTTATCAATGGGGTTAAAACACAACTAAACAAACAAAAAATAATAGAAAAATTTAGAAGAAAAAAAAATGAAATCTTTTTTTTTAACAAACCAGGATGAAGTAAGAGAATACTGTATAGATGCTGGACAGAGAATTACATTATTATAGTACATGGAAATTTTCAAAATATCCATATTATCTAGAAAATTGGATGGAGGGATAATTATGTCCCAAAGTGTGAATTTCTGTCTCCATTCTCTTTGAATTGACGTTTTTTCTAATTTTCGAATCCAACTTTCTTTGCTATTTTTCCTACAGTAAATTTCAAAAAATGTGGTTTTTATAGGGATTCACGTATGCTTTCGTTACTTCGTACTGCATATGGTACACTATAAAACCTCTAAAACTAAACTATTATTGCTGTTACAATAATTTACAAGTACTGTAACACCTGCTCTCCAGAAATGACACTCAACCGTTGCCAAAAAAAAAGTTTTCTAAAAATTTATTGTTTTAAAAATGGAAAATGTGTTTAGCAGTTTATAAACATTGTAGAAACCATTATAAACATGCAGTTTAACAAGGACGTTGAATAAATTTTAAATACTGTACGGTAGTAGAAAAAGCAAAACCCTCAGATTATTATTCGTGAACCTAATCAATGTAATCATTTTCTCCTAATAATGAAAATGTAATAACTTACTATATTAATTGATCTACATTAATAATACTGCATATAAGTAATCTTTATTATTTTCAAATGTGTAGCAGCCGCCGGTCTTTGAGTTTATCCAGAGAAGGAACTGATCTCATCAGCATCAATGAAAAACCTGTTAAGGTGGCACTACCAGATAACCAGGTACAATTTATTATGCAGTTATAATGGGTATCATAACGAATTGGATTTTTATGACTAAGTTAAAAGTGCAGGGATTTTTATTTGTATAACTAATTCATTAAATGAGACAAACCCTTGACACTCGCCGACTGAAACGAATTATTATTCTAAACCTTGCGTATGTTATTGTTTAGGTAACGACGTTTTATCTGCGTGAAGGAGCAACGGTAGAGGAAGCCCTGGTTCTGATCTGCAGCAGAAAACAACTTCCTCCACCCGATCATTTCCTTAGACTCAACAAAGAACCGGGAGAGTTCATAGTGCCCAACAGAAACGATGTTATCGAAAACCAAGTAAGCTAACTTATTCGTTCACACAAATATAATTTTTTTTTTATCTTCGTAGAACCTCCCCTCAATTTCGTCTCTACTGTAATACCCAAAAGCAATTTTCTAGGTTATACTTGACGCAAAAGCTTGTTACGGTTATACTCGTACGCTTTAAAGTTCTCTTTCAATATGACCTAGTGCTGGTACTTAATAAAAATTTACGGGCCTAGCTTGAAATGTGTTTCAACCAAATCTCCCAAAAAATTTCAACAGAGTACTCCGTACAAATGCACTATTCTGTACACTGTAACGAGTAAACAAATTACCCTGCTCTGCCCATTACGCATAAATTGTGCAGAGCATCTCCCTAGGGTATCTTCATTATTATGCATACGATATACAAACATTGTACGCTAAAGGGAAATTATCATGTTTTCGAGCATGCATGGCTATCAAGAAAGATAACACCATGAAATGCTTTACGTCTGTAAATATACGAGCATGTATAAAATGAATAAAAATTCTGCCATACTTTATTTATGTAGCCCTATAATGTAGACCTATTTTTGCAATGATCGACACTAAAAGGGCCTTCAGAAAAATGTCCTTCAGAACATTGGTTGACAAATTTATCCTGCAATACACAACCGAAATTAGTTATTCCTCTTTTCAAAACAATAACCCGGAAAAATAGGACAATGAGGACCAAGAAAACACTAAAAAATTTAATTTGAACGAAGGGGAAAATGTGCTTAACTAATTTCAAAAGCGGTTTCACGAACGCAAATTTTTTCTCGCAATTAAAATCACAAATTTAACAGGATTTTCTCTCCTACTTTACACAGACTTTACCTTCAAAAAAAATGTATTTTTCCGATTATATTAAAGTTTTGGCGAATGTCGTAAATTCGGATATTATTATAAGAACGTACAGTATTATTTCTCCCGTCCTTGGTGAATACAAAGTCCTTGTTAGAATCCTTTGGAGTAATTATTTTAGAGTCGTGGCGTATAAACACACGGTCGGATATGCACCGGTAATAATCTTGGAAGTTTATCTCCGCTCTAAATCATCCCACAGACTCTTTCGTTCCCGGGAAAAAGACCATTCCAACGAAAAGAGGGGGTTTCCAGCACTTTACGACCTCGAATTTATCGACTCAGAACTATAAGAATTACGTAACCAATGTTGGAAAATAATATCGCTATATTTATGATTTCTTCTTTCCTTAACCAAGTACTCACAATATATAATTACCTTGGCTATACGAAATAATGCTTTATCTTAATTAACGCTGAAAGGATTGGTACCAAGCTACTTGCTGGAGGCCCGGGGTTTCGATCGGTTTCGTGATGTTCATATAATGCTTTCAATTAGAACTATAAATACATTTCCAAATGAAACAATAAAATGCGGCGTAATTCGGTATTTCTGATAGTAATAAATAAATGTCCCAACTTCCAGTGATGGAGAATGGTTCATTTTATGCTCTTTTTCTTCCATATTTCTTCCGTACCAGCAGGAAGTACCATTATTATTAACTTCTCTATTCGCAATAATTTCCCAAGAGCTAAATGGTTGGCTAAAACGTAATGATTAAGGTTTATTATGCCACCTTTTATTAGTAACTTAAGTATGTGAAGAGAAGTTTTGATCAAGACGTTCGATGTATGACAAAAGCTTTTAGGCCTATAGAGGTTTCATTTGTATACTTATAAGTTACTTAATATTCTGTTTCAAAATTTCAGAATTTTGAATACGTGGAAGTATGTGCCAAAATCCTGTATCAGGTTGAACTTACGAGAGGTTCGCTCGAGAACATGTGGGGATTTAGTGTTGAAGCGGAACTCTTGGAAAACCATGACAGACACGATGAACTCTGCGTTCTAGTCAGTCGAGTAGAAGATAGAAGCGTTGCCATGCAACAGGGTAAGTCATTTGAAAATGTCCTTCCAAAAAATCATCTCTAAAACTAAAAGGCATCTTTCTCTCTTCAGGTATCATTAAGGGAGATGAGATAATGGTCATCAATGGAGCCATCGTGGCCGATCTCGATATGATGTACATTGAGAGCGTTCTTCAAGAGGAACGTTCCCTCTGCCTCATGCTCCGTTCATGTAGAACAGAACCACCGGAATTGGCTTCATTACTTAAGACAACGGACGATCTCATAGAGCAACTTGTGTGTCCGCCGCCTCCTTCTGACGCTGCGCTCTCGGAGGAAATGATAACTGGTCTCATTGTTCCTGCTCCTACATCTTCATGGGGTATGAACTTGTATTATAGAATAGCAACAAGTGTTCTTAACCTATTTCGTGACCCCTTTCTTAGTGCAATTAATGGTTTTAGAATCATCTCAATCTGAGATTCTAACAAAATCTCCAGATGCCACTAACATAATTTGTTATTTAAGATAAATTTCGTGAATATCGCTCCATCATATCCCGTAGTTCACAGACTTCCCGAGTTCCTACTCTTTAAGAGATCAATGGTTAAGAACCCTTCTGTGTAGTGTTAGAACTTATAGTCACAAAAAATAAATTTCTACTAGGTCAAATTTCGTTCACAGAAGCACTGGAGAGACGACATGGTTCCAATCGTCAACTAGGACCAAACGCTTCTAAATTGTCCACTGAACAAATTGAGAATTTGTTGAAGGTAATAGAAGATCAATGTCGCAAGGTATATAAGAGTATACAATTTTTTATACAAATCAAGCTATCTAGATCCTGTATAGTTGGCAGCATTTGTTAAGTGGTTGTAAAGTTTTTTAAACCTTTTGTAGCTATCCAGAGTAACTCCTTCTCTGCCGCTGCTACGTTTGATCAGCTCCATCATCCGTGCAGTTTTTACAATAAATAATTTATCCTTATATCCAGTTATATATTTTCTTATTCCAGTATACCTATTTCTAATTTATGGTTACAAAAACCTATACTCTTCTTCACATTATTTATTTAGTGCACCTACTGTATAGTATAGTATATAATTTATGAACAAAATTCAAGGTTAGAATGTGGAATTTTGTTATTGGGTTTTAATAGATGGGGGATATTTAAAAAAAAGTATTGAAGTATATTGTAGCCATTAGAAAATACACAATTCCTTCCAAATGAACAACTTTTCCAAGTTTGATGTTTGTCTATAGTGTTTTTCCTGTTTTTGTTATTCCAAAAATGTCTAATATGCGGTTCTTCCTATAAAACAATTAGTTTAACTTAGGCTTAATATACAGTAAATACCGTATTATTAGCATTACTTTCGCTATAGCTGTTACTCTTCAACCTTATAGCATGCAGGTGCTAATTTACTTGCTGAATATGCTTGCCTAAATGAATTTGATAATCTCCAAGAAGATTCGAGCATGGCACAACCTATTATCGTAGCTGCAGCTGTTCTTTGATCCCTCGTTTACCCATTTTTCCTATGCTCGAGTCTCCAAATAATTAAATTATTATCTGTCAAAACTTATCTTTCAATTGGCTCATATGAATCTTCTAACTTTGCGTATAGCAGAAAGCGGACCAGGTCACCGAATACTGTCGTTCTCCGATGACTTCGAGTCGCCAATCTAGTCCGCCGCCCTCTTCGTCTTCGCCTACTCCTCCGTCGGCCCCTTACAGTACCCCGGGTCGACACATGAGCGATGCCGAAAGACTGAGAAAGGTCATCACCGAACTAGTGGAAACGGAAAGGACTTACGTGAGGGTAAGAAAAATTAATTTTGTCTTCTACTTGAAAATCCTTTATGGAAAACAGGTTTCAAAACCTTTAAACACGAAACTAAAAGTATAACTTTAGCTTTCTATGGCACCTACAGTGCTTATTATATCATACTTAAACGCCCTGGTTAACCAATAACTTTATACTCTAGAGCAAGGAGTCCAGTGACCAAATTGTGAATGCTTATTAATCCTCATTAAATCCCTTTTGAAAATTCTCAATCTCCAACGTGAATTAAATTTAATTAGAGATAATTTAATCACCAAAGTGCACTATGCTAAGCAATACAATACTTTAGATTACAAAATAACAAGACGTTATATTTAACTAAAAATGTCTTAAAGCATTGAATAATGCTTAAACTAAGATTCATAGTCATTGACCCAATACCGGTAGGCCTACAAGTTTTATTGATTGGTCTGAGTCAATAAACTTAAATTTATTTTTCTTTACAATATTTTCTTTTCTCCAGCATTTAAATAACCTCTTGGAGTTGTACTTGGATCCATTAAAGAAAGAAACATTCCTATCGAACGCCGATATCAATGCTCTTTTTGGCAATATTCAGGAAATTGTCGCCTTCCAAAGAGTGTTTTTGCAGAGCTTGGAAGAAGCTTTGTATTCCGAGCCTGATTTGGAGAAATTTGAATATGCTTCACAATTTAAGGTAAATAACCAAATTTGACTATCTGTAAAAATAAATTAGATTCTAAGATCTAAACACAATGTCGAATAATTCTTTTCAGAACGTCCTTTTCTCCCTTGGAGCATCATTCCTCTATTATGCTAATCATTTCAAGTTGTACAGCTCTTTTTGTGCCAGTCACTCTAAAGCTCAGAAGGTTCTTCATCCAAGTAAGTTTTAAGGGGTTACATCTCAAGTTTTCACGCCAAAACACATTTTTTCGAATAATTTGAAAATGACGCAAAAGTACGAAGCAAGCGAAAACAGAAATTTGATTTGTCGTCATTTCAAAACAAACCGGAATGAAATCGGAGAAAAATGAGGGCGTAATCTTTAAAATACGGTGTGAATCGTATTTTAAAGATTTACGCCCTCATTTTTCTCCGATTTTATTCCGGTTTGTTTTGAAACGACGACAGTCAAATTTCTGTTTTCGCTTTCATCGTACTTTTTCGAAATTTTGCGTCATTTTCAAATTATTCGAAAATATGTGTTTTGGCGTGAAAACTTGAGATGTCGAGTGTCACTTTATTATTTTTATTAGGGCCTATTATTAATTTTTATAGCCAATGGTACCAATACGAAATTTAAAAAAAAATGGTAGACTAGAAAATTTTATTTCTATTAATTATTTGCAGTAGGCTAAGATAATCACTGTAAAAATACCGGTACACATTATGACAATTAAATATTTTAAAAAAATCTGTTTAATATTTTTCTCCAAAAACTTGATAGCGTAAAATTTTTAATGACAGTGTTTATTGCAGCAGTAAATAGGATTTGCTCAAGATGTAGCCGCCGATACACGGTTTCGAAGGAAGGGATATACCAGACCAAAGAAGAATGCGTCTATCACTGGGGCAGGGCATTTAAGAGAAGGCGTAAGGACCCTTTAAAAAATTTCAATATTAATTTTTTAAAATAATTTTAATGTCTTTTTGTCGGTCTCCTTTCAGATCCAATTGAGACAAAATACGATTGTTGTAACAGAGGTGAGCAGTCCAGAGGATGTTGTACTGCCAAGCTTCACGTTTTCTATACCCCTGAGACGGAAGAAAATCTAAGGGGCTTCGTAAAAACCCTGCCGAAACCCACCCCTTTAAATGGGGATCACGGGGTTTATGCACTTGATTGTGAAATGGTTAGTTTAATAGCTTTCCTCCCAGATTTTGTCTATGAACGAATTTGTACTCACTACTCAATTAAATTAACAAGAAAAAGACTAAACCGATTTTTTTATTTGAAGAAAATGAATTAAAGTGGCCTTTATTTATTTTATTTTTATAAGTTGATTAAAACTACAGCAAAAAATAATAACATTACACTACACTACAAATAATTAGTGATTTTTCTTCAAATTGTAAAAATATATTAAAATCGGTCGAGTAATTTTCTTTTTAAAAATAGGAATAAATTTCAATGGAAATCGCACATTATAGAAGAAATCAAAGGGGAAGGCTGCGGTTTCGCACAGCGAAAATGTAGAGCGAATGCGATGAGCGGCAAAAAATTTTGGACTCTTCTGATGACGT
>JAQGBM010001144.1:0-11318 GCA_034698405.1 Symphylella vulgaris | reverse complement strand
ACTTTTTCGAAATTTTGCGTCATTTTCAAATTATTCGAAAAAATGTATTTTGGCGCGAAAACTTGAGATGTAACCCCTTAATATTCCCTATACAGTGAATTTTTCCGTAATTTAAATCTTAATCATGGTCGAGGATGGTAGGAGTATTATTAGAATGAGAAAATTCCCAGAGCGGAGGCTATATGTATCGGATAAGAATTGAACCAAGGTCCCGTGTAGGTACCACTCTCGGTGTGTTACCTAAAGAATCTTTCCCTTGCAGTCATATTGGCCCAGGTAATGAAATTCTTCCCCATACTGTCATGATAACTTAAAAGTAGCAGAAATATGTACCTGGTGTATAATTATGCTGGATGGGGTAGGCTATTATGCATGTAAATAATTAAACTAACTCGTAAGTTACTGCAAAGCATTACATCCTTTTCTTACAATTGCCATTTCATCATCTTTAGAATTTTAGTAGAATAGCTTGCGCCTTTTTAACATTATAAGTTTAACACGTTTATATCTAACTTAATCATAATAATACGAGACCCAGGTGTTAAAAATTTTCTTTAATTTACAATTTCCATTCTCCAAAACTTGAGTAGAGAGAAAATGGAATACGAAAATTACCATTAAGTTATATAGAACAACAAATTTCCATATAACTTACAGACCTTGCGCCTAATAGCATAACTATACTTTTATTTATTTTACTCCAATAAGAGAACACGATTTCATTTCCTCCTTTTGTTTGATTACTATATCTTAGCTGATAGTGCAGAGTCTTATTTGTCTCAATGGGTCGCAATGGTCACATTATCCTTGAAGCAAACCGCATATGTACGTCACATATTCCCCTCTTCAATGTACAGGAAACTAGGAAATAAAAACAAACAGAAATAGAGAATTATAAAAACAAAGTATCATCCCCTCAGACCAAAGAAATTTTTTTTTTTCAGTTTTGGAATTTTTTTTTTCTTTCTTAATATCCATATAACAAAAATAATACAAGAAAGCAATTTCCTATAGGCAGCGCACTGTTTATTTCGGTAGTTCGACTTAGAATATGTGCAGTAAATATAAAAGTATATATCCCATCTTATTAGGAATAAGTTGTTTTATTTAAAAAAATTACAGTATATCCTTAGGCTTAACGATTTTGTGTTATGATGGTAAATTGTAGCCTATATAAAAGCTGAAACAAGCTTGGATTTTTTTGTTTGTTTTGGTGAAAATTATTTTCATCCCATGGGAAATTTTTTCCAGGAATTACGATGCTATTATGTTGTTCTATAGCTCCTAGAAATTATGATAAAATTAAATTTTGTTATGTACTATGTCCAGGGACCAAGTTTTAATAATGAATCTTAATATAACTACAGTTCTTCACACACTTCTTCACTCGGGCTTCACCCTCATCTGGCGGAAGGCAGTGCAGTGCAGTGGCATGATTGTTTGGTCACCTCATGCTAACATGGATGTTAAGCTCCGTCAGTTGTGGTTAGAGATATAGGATGGGGATGGTAACATATTTCACGACTCAGCCTTCCCATCCCCGGCTCCCTCCCACTTCCACCTATCCTGTACGTTAGGTAATTTACGAAATAACCCAGTAGTATCCCTCAAGCTTTTGGATGGTCGGTGCACAGGGGGTGGTGAGTGGGGTTATAATCAAATAAAAATTAATGATAAACTGTTAAAGACAAAATCTTTTCCATCTTACTGAAGTGAGATGAATGTAGCCTATTTTCATTTAAAGTTGATAATATTTTTGTAACCGTTCGCGGTCAGTTTTTTTTTTGCCGTTTAACCATCTCAGCCTACAGCTCGTAGACTGGTCCCCCTAAAATGCCTGATCTAATAAGACTGAGTCCTGTTAGCTCTTGACTCTCGACTAAATATTCTAACTCCGAATGCTGTGGGAGCGGGGGTAAAAAAGGCGCGGGGAATGGACTGAATGTTGGGTCGTGGCCATGCCACCCATCCTAGTGCTGACCACACCCGATGGAGCTTAATAATTGACTAGGCTATACTTTAAAGGAAATATTCCTGCTGATTCACATAATTATCCTATCCTTGGAAAGAATTAGGGTGGAGATGATGTAATTCTTTAACACAAAAGTTATGATAAACGCATAGGCTACATAGGTATTTCATCGTGACATTACGTTTGTGCATCATCTTGCCAAGGACACCCACCGTTTTATATTAAATGATTGTTTCTGTACATATGAGACAGAATAATATAGACTGTCACATATTTCCTGTAAATGTTGTTATGAGCGCATGCAGCAAGCAATAGTTGCACACTCTAGATATAATAAATGCTGCTAATATTATACAGAGGAAAAAGCGAACGGGAGAGGAGCTGTTGAGCGTGCAGTGCGCTGAATTGAAGAAGTTGAACCAGTCGATATTGCCTGGGATAAAGTTCCAACGTTTCAAGGGCGAGCTACAGGTTTCATTTCAACTCATTGCTTTTCTTGGTCAACCAGCGTTGCTAACTTTTACGAGCTTGCTGCTTTCTTAATATTTATGTGATAACTTGGATTATGGTAAAAGCTATATTTAGAATTATAAGAATTTGAGAAAAACTGGGTATTGCACTTGAAGATTTTTGTGGTGTAAACAATAATTTATGTTACCGCCGTCAATGGATGAATGGAGAGTTGGAGACCTTGGACTGACTGGAGCAGAGGCAGATACAGAATTTCTGAGTGGGACTATGGGAAATTTTAAATATACATTTTGTAGAATTTTTTAAAAGGGGAGGGGGCAAATTTTGTTTAACTTTTGGGCAAAATTCGACCTTTTTAAACTTTATTCTTTTTTTTTTTTGCTGTGGTAAATAGGGGGAAATTGACCCCTTCTCCTTTGTCGTGATCTTGCCTCTGAACTTGTAAACATTGTGGCAGGCAGGGTGATTAAAATATTATTGCAGCACTTTCCACAATTTAAACCGAGATCCTTCGAGATTCCTTTGCTCTCCTACATCGGGTGTGGTCAGTACTAGAATGGGAGGTCTGTTCCACGACCATTTCATTATGCCCATTCCCCTCGAGTCATAGAGTCCATAAGGACTATAAGACTCAGTAAATAAAACGCATCATCATCATCCCTTGTTCTCCTCTGCACTTTAAAGAACCTTATGGTTTTGACGTTCTCACTAATCATTATTCATCATAGGCTAATCGGGTTATACTCGTATATAGGACGTCCAACAAACAGAACTTATTATCCCTTATTCGTAGAACTTAGTGGATTTATAATGTACGTACAGCAAAATAAACAAAACAGGCCAGCTTATTCGGAAACCTGTATTTTTGACAGAATTGACACTTGACTTGACATTGTAGGAGTGTTATAGGCCATATTCTATATAGAAATATCCCGCCACCACTGGTCTGTCACTGCATGATTATAAAGCATACATAAATTTTAATAAATCTGTACAATTAATTGCTTAATGATTAATAAATAATATAACCTTGAAATAATATGGCAGCTGACAACAATTAATTAAAATACCTACAAGCTACAACAAAAAATATGTATATAATTTTTTATATAAGGAATAATAAAAAAATCTGTTTTGGCAACCCGCATTTTGTATCCTAGCAACTGACGTCATGATACTCGCTTGCTCCAGCTCACTGTTCATAAGCGTGAAAACGTAACCGTTGTTCTTGTGTATATGCCATGCAATGCATATTATGCACCTGAATTTGAAACTAAAATTCACGCCAAATGCCGCTTATATCGAAAAGGTATTCAATTTTTATACTCAATTTTTTTTTTGTTGCAAAAGCTGTCAGTGTCAGTTTTTGAATAAAAAATAGTTTTTTTCTCTCTCTAAATTTGTTTGAAGGGATTTTGGGATGCCTTTAGTTTCAGTTAACTTTTGCAAAGTACTACCGGTAAGCCTATATATTGCGTTCAGGCTTATTATGTTCGTATGACCATGGTATGACAGTTGGAAAATATGTGCTGTATCTGTATGTCATGTAGGCTATACATGACAGGCGGGTATAATAATAGAGTTTGGGAGAAACTAGTTAGGCTATACAAGAGGCGAAAGACAACTGCAAAAGACGGAAGGGAATATCAGAAATTCAATGGTCGTTTACTTGCATCCTCTCTCTTGCAGTAATTATTGTCTCTCGTCGCCTCTTGTAAAGTTTCTCCCAAAATATAGGCTATATATAATGGATTGGCAGGACAAAGCAGGTAACTCAATAGTTGCTATCTGCAGCAATTGGGTTAAGACCAGATCCTCGCGAAATTCAGAAAGAGGATTCTGGGTGACCTGATCTGACGAAATCTAAAATTGATACTATCATAACCTCATTAAACTAGTTAGTCATACAGGCGACCTCTCTTGGAATTAGGGGGAAATACTGCAAAATTTGATTGACTTGGGCCATCTCATTTGGCACTGTTCTCAGTATACGTAGAAGACATCATTTGTTTAATATAAGTTATCCCAAACCGACCCCTCATGGTTATATGAGAATAAGAGGAAATTGTAGTTGCTGTCTATAGCCTATATGTCCTCTAGGATTACTGTATCCCTTAGTTAGAGCGCCATCATCAATATAACTTAACTATTTCGGCGTTAGATGAATACATAACAACTTTAATTTCGGTACATGGATGGATGGGAGATTGAGAGTACCGTATACTACATATAGAGATAACTCAGATGGCGCTACTTGTTTATATAAACTATAACAATCTAATGGTCACTGGTTATAGTCTAATCTTAATTGCGTGTGACAGTTTATATAAGGCATTTTACTCCTTTTTTTCTGTCGGATTTGAAACGGCGCAAATGAATTCAACTCACACACAGCATGACCAGAAATCTTAATTGCCATATAACCACTGTACGCGGCACGAGAATTATGATACGGCATTGGCCCCAATGAATAGGTCGCTGCCAAGATCGATTAAATGGTTTTTATTCTGCGCTGTGTCATTATTATACACAGAGACTCAGAGAGCTCAGAGTTTTATCAGTGTTTTAGCACAAAGGAATTTTGCAGACCCACCGTTTTTTCCACACTGCGGGATTTCCAACCCTTTTCCATTTCGAACTTTTTTACCGGATGTAGAGCAAAGAACCTTTTATTGATCAGCATTTCCGTTGTTTTTATAGTTCTTAAGGTAGAGCGGACATAATTCCTCGGAAAAAATATTGTCTGAACCGGTAGGATTAAGTATTTTTTGCACTTACGAGTTAGCAGGATAGTAATACGCTGTAATAAAAGAAAAGCTTATTTTATAAACAGAAATACGGGGTAGCAGTACGTTTTCAGGGCTACCTGTCTTGATCACTTCACAATACGAAGGCGAATACAAAGTAAGCTCAATCCCCTGGTGTCCAATATTATAACGAGCCCCCTGGTATTGTGTTTTTGTAAATTTGAATTGTTTTAGCATCCGAAATATATAAACTTACCGGTACCTTATAAATACATAAATCAAATACAAAAGAAAACAGGGTTAAACAGTAGATATAGGATATGAACATTTTCTCCTTCCGTGTCAATAGTTAAACATGCAGTCTGCGCATGCGCCAGTTTGCAAGATGTATCAATCCGCTGGGTTTTCATATTTTGTACGAGATTTAGGGTATTTTAGGATGAATTTATATTTTAAGGATGAATTTATATTTTGAGGACGAATTAAGAAACACATATTTTGATTTTCTATTATCAGTATTACGTATAATATTAAAATATAAAAAGGAGGAACTAATTTTTTCTAGCGATCACATGACTTATCAATGTGGATTATGCAACCAAATATGCGCATTATTATAATGATGAGGTTATTATGTTATAGAATGTCTATACGATTATACGGGGTAGGAGGTTACAGAAAAACAGTGGTAATATTTGAGGACTCATACACTGGAATTGGTGTTTATAGCCTCGACAGAAGTTTTTATAAAGAAAATAATAAGGATGATGACGTTTAAAATAAAAATAAATGAATCCTACAATATAACCGGTAGGATTCCTGAATTTTGGCACAGTCATCAGTAACTTTTCATTCTTCTGAAAATGATAACGGTATATTGTGTAGCCTACTGTATAAAATAACTTCATATAAAATAAAAATCTTTGTTAACGAGAAATACCACGCTGCGAAAACTCTGATGGCGCCATGATATTCACTCTACTGTATATTTTTAAACAAAAGGGATGGAGCGAAATAAATGGGCTCTTTGAATTTTAAGATAAACGATCGGTCATCTGAACTGAAACAAATTAGAAAACATTGCTTCATAGTCGAGAGATTTCCAATCAATCATATGCATTAACTATAATGCGCGATCTCTTCTATGTTAAGCCAAAACTTCATCATAATTATAATCCGCCGGTACACTATTATACCTAACAAACCGAAAATAATTTATGAAGTTATATATGGCAGCCTGGATGCTGCTCGCTCTACCGTTACTTTCCAATTCGTGGCAACGAGACGTTAACTTTAATGAATTTTGTGTAAAATTTCGTTATAAGGTAGAACCACCTGGGGAACAAAAAAAAATTAAAACTCGAAATGACATCGTACCGTACATACCAGCACCATGATGGCACATGTCCAGTAGAATACGTGTTTTTAGACAAATGTGACGCTTACGATCAAAATATGTGTCAAAAATGCTACTTTAGCTGCATGTCTTCATTATTTTTTAAAGATTTTAATGAAATAATGAACGTTTGTATATAATATAACTCGATACTCGCGTATAAACTAGTTGAAACTGCGGGTTTGAATGCGGGTTTGCAACAAAATGGGTGATCCAAGCAGAACGAATCATAGGTCTATGTCCTTAGTTTTTGTTGAAGATTGAACAAAAGCTGCAATATGCCAGCAACATATAATTAGATGGTCATTGCGCACGCTTTGCATTGTGTTGCATATTGCATATAGTTTGAGGCATGCAGCTGGAGCCTGCGCCTATGCCCTATAGGGTAAAGGAACTCGATCCAATTCCATTCCTCATAACCTGTGAATTAACCTTTATAGCCTGTACTTATTTCTAGTCATATATGACATGCTTATGAAACCTAATAGTTAGAAAAAGTTAGGAAACATTACGATTGGGCCTAACTTATTTTTTGTTTGCATGATTTCATTTACAAGTACAAGTTTCCCATCATCATCATCACCTTTTCCCGGTGAGGGGTCGGCATTTTTAACTTAGTTAGCATTTTTTTTTTCTTTCCGTTGTACATACCAGGGGCAATGCCATTGGACTCGGAAAAATTTCTCGCCCTAGCCGGGGCTCGAACCGAGTGGCGAAGTCCGAAGCAGTCGCACTATAACCACTTCGCCACTCGGTCCCACAAGTTTTCCATTTTCGGAAATTTAGTACCGTAGGCTATACAATACATGCATCCAGGATCTCATCCCCGGTACTTTTATATGCAAACTTTAAAATTCCCTTAACACAAGAACCTATAAAGAAGATTATTTAAACTCAATATTCTTTCATCCCAAATATACATTGTATAGCTTTTTATTTTGGTTATTGGTATACCCAGTATATAGTGAGAATACCGCGACAGCATCACATTCACACGTATATTCTCACCTGAGCTGCAAAAGCCAGCTGTATGCCGCATTCAGTATATTTTGTCTTTATTACGCCGTGAGAAATTTTACACACAACAGCATGCAACGTTATTCAATGGCACTACATATATTTCTTTTTAACGTAGTTTGTTGATAAAAATAGTGATAATGTTTTCTCTGCCTTATCTCTAGTTTTTTCCAAAGGAGTCTTTTCACACATAAGTTCTATACGTGCAAAAGAGTAGGCTATTATATAGATGTACTTCTTATAATAATGTACGTACAACATAATACAGATACCTTTTTCCAGTCCCATTTGAACATAAATTTGAACTAACACCGCAAAAATGCGCACGGAAATGTATAGCAAAGCTGATATAGGTTGCAATGGATGTTAGTATAGACCAGAGTAAAAGAGTATGTCCCTAGGGGAGGTTCCGTTCGGTGTACAGTATATTATACTGCTACTATTATACCTGAGATAGGTTATCTGTATAAAATTGCCTTAGGAAAGACTAATTTGTAAGTTTCCATATATGTCAGCATTTATAGAAGAGATGTACTTTTCTATTTCGACCGATGCGATAATAGGGTGCTTGCTTGATAATAATGTCGTTGCAAACTCAGCAAGTAAATTTTAGGATGTGTAGGACCTGTAGGCTAACCTACGAATATATCCGGAGTTCTGGAAATTTCTCGGAAACTTCCACGTCAATGGGCCAACTGTATTTTCCAAATTTTGGGAAATTTATAGCAGTAGGCTGTATTCGGAGTTCTGGAAATTTCCCGGAAACTTCTACGTCAATACTGTATTTGTATTTTCCTAAATTTTTGGAAATTTCTTTACGAAATCATGTATCATTTAGCATGATTAATTATTAAGTTTTTTTTTTTTTTTTTGTAAATAAAACTGAGTTTAGCATAGGTAGGACCTATAACCTCAAAACAAAATATCCTCCAAATTTTTTTTCACATACTTTCAGTGCCGACGAGAGGGGGGCAACTTCCAGGGGGTCCGCAGTTCCAAAGGGAGCCCGGAGTCTCAAAAGGGGCCCGGGTTTGGGAGTTTTTAACTCTGAAAATTAAGTGGGAGGTGCCTGAACCCCAGAGAAATAGCTAAAAATACTTTAAAAAGCTCGAAATGTGACTAACATGCCAAAAAAATTTCGCCTGCGGCGCCTCCAGAGGGGTTGGTGGGATCGCATAATATTTTTGACAGGGGGCCCGTGTAATATAATAGGCTATAATAAATGTTTCTAAGTTACAATAATTGAATCCCATAGCCCGCCTATATTATAGCTGCAATTATTTCAAATAATCCTAATTTGGTTTGTGAACAGCATGCAATTTAGTAAAAATTGTTACGGACGTACCGGTACATTTTTTATTATTAAATTTAAGACAGCAAAATTACACTAGAAAACATGACAGTTTAAGAAATCAATCAATAATAAGTTAGATTTTTTGAGAATTTGATACATCACTGCTGGAATATCAGTGCGAAATTTTCTCAAAATTTAGAAATTCAAATGATTATAGCCTACTTCATAGATGGTTAATGTATAGGAGGAGTGAACTCTGCCAATATATCAAATTCAACCCAATATCACACCGGGTATAGTTTATTTTTCACTTGTTAAAATAACAGTTTATATTTCATCTATTCCCGTTCATATAATCATTTTGCTTTGTCCGTATACCTCCATCATAACCGCCCTATTTTACTCGATGCTGTGTAAATAAACACAGATGAAACTAACAGTCATTTGTATTACTACAGAATATAATATATTGTTTTGTTATTTTTGGTATCTTTCCATATACGATCTATAGCAGCATATAACAGATAGACCTATATGTCAACATGATGAAAACATTTACACTTGTATAAAAAAAAACAATGAAATATTGCACGAAAGATAAAAATATTAAACTTTTTTTTTAACACTCACACGTTAGAGACACTCATTTATCAGAGTTAACTTTGTCGGGTGCGATCATCATATTTATAAAAAAAATTTAAAACGTTAAAAAAATCAAAGGAGGCGTAATGTTAAAATATAGGATATATTGTTGCTGGTATTGATTTTTGATGTATATTATTCTAAACGACCTTCGCAGTACTTCTCCCATTATAAGTGAAAAGATGAAAATATTATACGTAGCCTATAGGCTATATCCTATTATTGCGAATTTTTTCGCAGGGTATATTATTTGATTATAATAAATTAATAATGATTGTACGACTTTAGTTATAGGCCATATAGATGACAGTCATGTCCAGCAGCACCGTTGTTAGGGTCTCGATGATTAAGTAATTTGCTGGCTGCATGCTGCAAACAGGAAAAGTTACTCGCGTATGATATATTAAATTGGATACCTCGCTTGCCATCGTTATTTGTAAATTGGGACGTATTGTCGTGAAATTGTGCATAAGTAATGTCAGCTCTATAGCAAACACGCCGTAATCGTGCCTTCCTTGCTGTGAATGCCATATTATTCAATTGCATTAATATGTTGTATATTAGAAAGTTATTTTGTATATTGATCTATAGTTTCTTTTACTGGCTTATAGACGACAGGGTGCAAAATTATGTCAAATTTTAAACATTTGATATGATATCTGAAATTTTTTTTGCCTCCGGCAGTACCCGCCCCCAGGTCCCGCTCCTATTTTGGGAACATATCGCCTCTCCCTAGAAGCATGAGACCTCAAAACCACGCCTGCCCAGGGGGTGGGTTGCTACAACACGCTACAACCCAGCCCCTGGAAATTACTCCAGAATTTTACAATATGCAAAAACTTTACGCAAAATTCGTATTTTTCCTCTGCGGCCCGCAGACATTTTTGGAAATCTAAATTTGGACCAGGTATTTAGCATTTATCTGTGCAAAGTGATCTAAAAATAGTCAAGGAAAACCTGGAAAAAAAGTCAGGGAAAACCTGGAAAAATCAGGGAAAATCAAAACCAACTCTTGGTGGGAATCCTGATATTAATAGAGAAAAATAATAAGTTTAATTTTTTTGTTAAATTTAGTAAAGGGTTGAAAGCTCTGAACTGCATGATAAGATTTTTTTCAATTTATTATTTTCCACATATATACACCCTATCAAGTTTCACTTCTCGGTTTCAACAAGGGATATAACATTAAACATATAACTACACGATAATCAGAACAGTCTGCGTTTTTAAAGTCTGCTGCACATCAGAATACAAATTTTTACCGCAGATTTCTGCTGTATTTTTGCATCGTTTACTCCGCAATCTCTGCAACAGACATGTGTATGTAATTGCACAAAAGTCAAATCGGTACAACAGAAACATATGTAGCTAGTTTGTTATTTTGGTATGCAATTTGAATAATGATGCAAAAATTGCAGATGTATATAGCTTCGATTTTGGGGAGAGAGAGCAAAAAAAGAGTTCATATAAGTAATCCTAATTATGTTGGAGAAAAACCTGAATTTGAGATTTTTAAAAAAGTTTGTAACTTTATTATATAAATACATAATTACATATACTGTATATAAAAAGTTTGACATTTCGTGGAAAGCGATGTTTATTCATTATAACTTCATGATTCTGCATCAGTTATAGCATTCACTATCAAAAATTACCAAGTAAAGGACCATAATACTATAGGCTTGGGGTTGGATATACAGAGGGTGTTCCATAATGATAGTGAACAAGTTTGATTTTTAATTATTCAAAATATGTGACTCGTACACTATCGCATGTGCT
>JAQGBM010001143.1:0-11318 GCA_034698405.1 Symphylella vulgaris | reverse complement strand
CAATATTGTCACAGTATGACGAATTCAGTAACCCTCCTTTATCAAACTTTCTGTCTTTTTTATTCTATCACCCGTTATATATGCGCTTTCAAATATCGCCAATGGCTTAATCATTGAATTAGAGGGGAGAAGGAAGTGAAGGTCTCATAGCCGTGGTATAGGAGAGAACGTTACCATGCACATGAATGTGGCCGCCATAGCCTATTCTACAAAATGATTGAAAATGCGTGCTGTTGGAGGAGAGAGTGCGCGCTCGCTATCACCATATTCCAGAGTAACAATAGAAAATGCATGCTTGGAGAGAAAAAAGTACATGGTCACGCTGACTTTCACTTCCTTCTCCCCTCTAATACAATGGTTTAATTAAGTACTATGAGAATTTCTGATTGAGTGCAAAGTTACTAAATAATTCTTAAAACTTGTGGCGGCTCTTTCGGATGAGAGTTTTAAAAAGCCGAGGTATCTTTGTAATAATGTAGATCTCCTTGCTCTCCGTACATTAAAGAAGCCTTAATAAATTCTTTCCTTAATTTTGGTAGGGCGATTTTGATCACGGAATAATTAAAGGACAAGGCAGTCTTACTTGGAAGGACGGCAGGTATGGTGTGAAATAAATTGTACTGTAGATCCCTTTGCTCTCTGCACACAAATAAGCAAATGTTAATTTTACATAATATTATTCCAGTTGCTACGAAGGAGAAGTGTTAAACGGATTAAAAGACGGAATAGGGACTTGGACTAGGGACAACCAAAGCTACACAGGTTCTTGGAAATGTGGAAAGCGCTGTGGCAAGGTACAACTAACCACTTGGGCCTACACAAATGACGTCATTTGTGTAGGCCCAAGTGGTCTTTACACGTTCACAACTTCTTTATTTATAACCCGATTTTTAAAATCTTTAGTTTTCATCAATCCCTAATAGAATATCTACAACGTCATTTATGTTAAAATTAGATATATTTGGTAGTTTGACCACAACATTCGAAAAAGTGCTGCATAGGTATAACATGGCGTTTTGACTCTTATTGAGTTATAATAGTGTGTTCATTAAAATATTCACAACTTCGTTATTTGTCAACCGATTTTTAAAATTTTTGCTTTGCTTTAATCAGGGTATTATCATCTCTAAAATTGTCAAGAACGAAAAAAATTATATATTGGGTATTTTGCGTGCAATATCCAAAAATGTAAAAAACGGCAGCCATTTTCCAAGATGGCGGCCAAACTATGCGCCGAAAAATTCACAACATATGTTTTTTGAATTCAGCACACTTTTTTCATGTTAGAAAACCTAAGTTGTCAATTATACGCAAAAATATGATATGCTTTCAGAATTTCTGAAAATTATACCAGTCTATAACCTACTAGTTCCTTAAAATAAGGAACCTGTTTAAATGAAATCAAAAACCTAACGTAAGTCACAAAAAACGCCTTTAAAAAACAGGCAGTCTGACGTAATCACCATTGAAATTCGGTCCCGGGAATTCGTAAAATTAAGCCAATATCGCACCAAAATGGCATATAAAGTTTAGGTGTAAATTGGCCTTAATAGATTTAATTGTTGTTTTATTTAAAATAGGGCAAATTACTTTACAATTCGGAAGGAACAGCTTTCTATGAAGGCGATTGGTTAAATGATTTGAAACATGGTCAAGGGATTGAGAAATTTGAGTCCGGAGATATTTACGAAGGAACTTTTGAAAACGGTCTCCCCAATGGACACGGAAAAATGAAGTATGGATCCAAAAACGAGGGCCGGGACGAGTATCTAGGAGAGTGGGTAAACGGCAAAATGGAGGGTTACGGTATTTACACTTGGCATCTATGTGGATTTACCTCTCCCTGGATAGTAAGGTAAGTATTTAAAGTGCTAGGGACATGGTTTAAAGTAGTTGTAAATGTCCCTAGCCCTAGCACTTTAAAGAAAAGACAATATGATAAAAACCGAACATGAATTGGTTTAATTATTATTGGAACTTTGGTTATAGGTATAATCGATATGAGGGCCAATGGAAGCAAGGGTTTAGACAGGGACAAGGGGCAATGTATTACGCTGACGGTAGTTCATTTGTAGGGAACTTTAAAGAAAATATGAAGGTCGGACAGGGTAAGTGTAATGAAATAATAATTATATCAAACATATTTGGGGGGTTTAAATCCCAATATAGAGTCCCGTAGTTTGGGAATTTTATATTTTGGGGGCCATCCTTAAATTACGTGTTAACCAGTGCCGGTTGAGACTTGGAAGGTTGCGCGCTTGCTCTGAATCCAATGTCCGCGGTTTAAATCCACGGCTGAGGCTGGTAAGAATGTAATAGGTTGAGTGGAATCAATGGAGGATATTTCAGGACATAAGAATAAGGCGCCAAAATGGACAAAAAAACTGTAGGAGAGATATTAAAATAAGTTTATCTTCGTAACCGTTAAACGGTTATGGACGTGTGATACATAGAAATGACCGTATTACTGTAAATAGATCTAATTGAATAATTAAAAATATTATGGTATCACAGCATGAAATAAAAAGATATTTAAGAAAAACTCAATCTACGGAGTATCTTTTTATTTCATGCTGTGATACCATAATATTTTTACATTATTAAAAGTGATCTATTTAATGCGGTCATTTCTATGTATCACACTTGCATATCCGTTCAACGGTTACGAAGATACAATTATTTTAATATCTCTCCTACAGTTTTTTTGTCGCCTTATTCTTATGTCCTAAAATATCCTCCATATCATTAAAACTCAAAATTTCACTCCGTCCTCGGGTTATGGCCTTCATTGTACGCTCACCCCAACATTAAAAAATAATGTAATATTTTCTACCAAATTTTTGTAGGAAAACTCTTCAGCAAATCCGGAGAAAATTACTACGCTGAGCTAATTCGAGATCGGGTAGTGAGACTTGAACTGGAGAATTCTGGGATAGAATCGCCCATTATTTCCGATCCCGTGAACCCTTACTACCTAGGTATCGGTCCTATACCCGTTTTAGGAACCGATAGGATAATGTGTCTACTGGGAAAAATACAGAACTGTACTTGCCATCGTGAAAGCCAGGGCATGCTCTACACAATTATCCAACATTTACAGACCTTCAAGGAACTGTATTTTCGATTTAGTCAGAACGATAATAGCAGAATAATGAGTGGTCTACAATTTGGACAATTTCTTGTAGCCCTACAGCTTCAAAACCAAGCTAGCCTGATCAGCTTATTTGATTTCATACGTAAGTACTTAAGTTAAAGACGTTGAATCGGGGATGACCGAACGGTTGGTAACATAGGAAATTCCATGTTAAAAATGAAAGTATCAAGAAAGTTGTGAATTTTCCCCCTATGATAGAGTAACTTAACCCTTCTAATGAGATTTCCGCAACTTCAAAAATGTCAGGTCAACGAAAAATTTCGGGGATATAAGCTAAGCTCCAGAAGACAATTTTCTTTATACTTTCGATTCAACTCGGACCTTAAACCAGATTAGGGCGAAAAGTACCGGTACTGTATAAGTTTTATAATTTTATTGTTTTAGATGAGAAGACTGGTAATGCCCCCTATGATCCAGAGTGCGAAGTTCTGCCCTGTGACTTCTTTCTCTATTTGACTTTGATTGCATATCGGCTGTATAGTGATTCGGTTAGGTTAGTATTAATCTAGCTTCAAATGCTACTATTTTCTGTCCGACCCATTTATAAAAAAACCGTGCTTTCTTCGTAACGCTTGAACGAATTTGGACATATGATACACCAAAATGTTTCCTATTCGAAAACGTCAAAAAATTATGGGGTTACAGCATGAAATTTAAAAATATATTTGAGAAAAACTCAATCAAATGCGAAATTTCAGGTAATTTCATGTAAAAATGTCAAAAAATGACAGGGTTACATCATTAAATAATAAGATATTTGAGAAAAACTCAATCGAAATTTATTTTTTTCTCAAATATATTTTTATTTCATGCTGTGACCCCATAATATTTTTTGACGTTTTCGAATAGGTCTTTTCAAGACGAACATTTTGGTGTATAATAAGTTATTCGTTCAGGGATTACGAAGAAAACACAATTTTTTAAAAATCGCTAGGACAGAAAATCGTAGCTTTTGAAGAAGGATTTAGTGTGAATGGGTCTTTAGAACTCAATATTTACGTTTAAAACAGGTCTTGTCCTATTTTGTCGACCTGCCTTGCACTGTTTATACTGAACAACATGCAGAATTCAAACATTTCAGGTAGGCCTATTTAAACGTAATAATTTTCTGATAAAATACCTATCCATAAATATCAGTATATCATAAAAATCTTTTATGATTGGAATTTTTACATTTTAGTGTGTTTTGAATGGACGGTAGATTAGCTTCAAACAAACCAAGCATTTTTGAACTATAGCCTAATAGTTCTCTAAAATTTATAAATTGGTTCTATTAAGGTATAAGATATTATAATGATACTTATATTTTTGGATAGAATTTTTATTCGTCTTTAACATAATATCAACCCAAAATGAGGTTGAGATATTCTTTATAATTTTTGGGGGGTCCTTCTTAAACAGGTACTGAAGAAAAATTAGACGAAATACACGTTGCAAGCCAGTTATACAAGATATTTTCAGCTTACCAGGGTACAGAGGTTAGTTTACCTTTTTTTCAGTAAAAATTAATACTGTCATACGGTATTAAAAATGGCAAAACTTTTTATTTTGGGTCCTGGTTTAAACATTTCTTAGAAATTGATATTGTGCAGTACTGAGGCTGGTGAACAAAATCGTTCGGTAGCGTTATATTGCGGCTTCCCTTTTTTAAAAGAATAAACTACTGAACCGATTTTCATAATTCTATTTTTGTTTTGCAGCCCCTAATTTAATTGACTACCCTTTTTATTTTTTAAATTATGTTTATTTAGTATTTTTTTTATTTTTTATTTATTAATTAATTTTTAAAGTGCCAGGGCTTGTGTAAAAAAACACTTCAATTTTTACTTAGGTATTAGCCTAAATAATTTTGGATTATCGTAAAAAAATTAGGTTTTATAACAATCTTACTATATTTTTTTAGAATACGAATTTAGTACCAAGAATGAAAGCTAGGACTGTACTATTTTTATTTAAGGTATTGCCTTTATTCTATGTATTTTACGATAAAGCTGTCTTAGATATGGAGATTTTAATTAATTATTTATTTTTCTAAAATTAGAATGTAGAGGAAAAACTTGCGGAACACCCTATAGAACCCAAAACTATCATTCAAACTATGGTTGAAATTTGTCCTTTTTTGAGTGAGGAGGAAGGAATTTTTAATTTAGATAATGAGGTAATTTCTTTTAATTTTCCTGTAAAAAATGTACAATTTACAAAAAAATACACAGAATTTCATTATAAAAATGGCTAAAACTTTTAATTATTTTTCACCAGATTAGTTTTGCCGAATTCCACCAAGTTATTATGAGAATTTCGAAGCAGGAACGCGTGGATTTGCCTTCTTTATTTGATTTTCCGAAGTTTGAAACACCCAGTCCTACTAAGAGTGAATCATTTATTGCCAAAAATGTAATTTTATTTATGCTATTCATTGGAATTTCGTAATTTCTATAATTCAAACGTAATTTTTCAGCTACCCTCGCTTCATTTGAAGTTTGACAAATCAGCAAAAGAGGGCTCTATTGAAGGTAAGTTTTTGTATGATTATAAGTTATAAGCAGATAGGTAATTTAATAGTCTAAATTTATACATTAGCTCTAGATTCTTGGAATGATATGGATATTTTAAGAAGTACGGACGCAATAGCCGATTTCATCGAGCTAATTCCGGTCTTCAAAGCACCTCAATAGCGAGCGTTTTTGTTACGTAGTTGTTATAAAATGTTACGACGCTCCAAAGAAAGTTGTTTCATATTTTGTATTTTTGCTAAACGTTGTTCTAAATATTTGGAATAAAAATAATCTGATATTATTTTAATGGATTTTTGTGAATATTTTAACGATTTAAATGAAGGATTTCTAATTTTTTTGGTAGAAATTTTAATGTTTGTTTTTAAATTTGATTTTTTGGTCACACTCGTGACTCATTCAAAATCAAGATGGCGGCTCGCAGCAGAAAATAAAATTTCCAAGAAAATCTTTAAAATATATAAAATAGGACAGTTAATTTAAAAAAATGTGTTGTATAATTCAAGAATACGTGTTTATAAACCTTTTTAATGTGATTTTGACATCTATTTATTAATTTTAACTGACTGAAAAGCAGAAAACATGTTTGGAGGTCAAGTCCGCCTAAATCGCACCGGCCTGTTCGTTGTTGTGATTTTAACTTTGCTATTAACCTTTCTACATTGGCTAAAATCAAACAGGAATATAGATAGAACATTTGTTCCAGCTTCAATGAAACCAGTTAGCTTAAAAAGACTTTTAGCCGTAATGATAGATGTAGCAGAAATGGGTGGTAATGAAGTAGTGGCCGTACACAAGTCATCTCAACTTGAGGCTAAAGTGAAGAGTAAAACTAACGAAGGTGCAGACGAATTATTGACTATTGCTGATATTAGATCTCATATAATCATGGTGTATGGACTGATGAAAGCTTTCCGGGGAATAAAGGTAGGAAAATTCATGAATTATCTTAAAATTAACCCCAAATCATCCCATATGGTAGGCAAATAAGCTACAGTACCTTTTTATCTGATTCAGCCGACACGAATCAGATAAAGGTATTGCTTCGTTTTGCACACTCTTGTTAATGGGTACCAGAAGTCAGACAGACCTACTAGCCTAACTTAGAAAGATGCCTAATAGATTGATTTAACACTGATCCTTACCCCCTTACCTCCAAATTTGTTTAAATTTTTCTCAATTAGGTTCAATCTGAAGAGCACAACCCGACTGAAATGGACATAGAGGCTGTAGAGACACCAAAGGGAATTTGGACTGAAGTCCAGTCTATTGTTAACGATGAAATGGTAGCTTTGGACGATTTGAGCATTTGGGTGGACCCTTTGGATGCAACCCAGGAATTTAGCGAAAATCTTCTGGACTATGTAACTGTAATGGTTTGTGCGGCCGTAAATAGCAAACCAGTTATTGGAGTAATTCATCAGCCTTTCCTGAAGAAAACCTGTAAGTATTGAATATGAATATGGTTTTTTCAATTACTGCCACCCGCCCCACTCTCAAATTGAGAGTAGGGGTGGCTGGTGGGTGGGACTCTACCTACAACTTATCTTTAATAGGCTGTGTAAGTGTGTAGCCTATATTCAGTGTACATTGCTTAGTTAGTGGGTTAGGTTTACGTCTCTAACAGAACAATTTTTTTTATATAATTTCAGATTGGGCCTGGGTTGGCAAAGTACATTCCTTAACTACAGAGGTAGTTATGGCAGATAGGCAGGTAGATGAAAAAGCTAAAGGCAAGAAAATAATAGTTTCGCGATCCCATGCGGGCCAAGTTGAAAAAATGCTCAAACAAGGATTTGGGAATGAGACTACCATCATACCTGCCGGAGGGGCTGGTAAGTTCAATTACAATTTAATAGTTAGGCTACTGTATTTCAAAAAAGCTACGATTTTCTGAACTACCGATTTTTTAAACACCATAAATTATTTTCTTCGTAACCCTTGAACGAATATGGACATATTATACGTCAAAATGTTCCGTCTTGAATAGATCTATTCGAAAAAGTAATAAAAAATAATATGGGGTCACAGCATTAAATAAAAAGATATTTGAGAAAAACTCAATAAAAATCGGGATTTTTTTTTTAAAGTTTTCTCTAGATAAAATTCTTTTATTTCATGCTGTGACCCCAGGTAATATTTTTACTTTTGAGCTAACTTAATAGATCTATTCAAGACGGACATTTTGGGTCACAGCATGAAGTAAACAAGATATTTGGAAAAAAAAAACTACCGTAATGAAATGCGAAATTTCAATGTTTCTCTGAAAATATTTTTATTTTATTTCATGCTGTGAGTGTGACCCTATAATTTTTTTACGTTTTCGAATAGATCTAAAACAGAGAAAAAATTTAATTAAATATCACGTTTGATTGATTTTTTTTTCAAATATCTTTTGATTTCATGCTGTGACCCCATAATTTTAAAAATCGATCTGATAGAAAATCGTAGAATTTAAAGCGGGCTCGTAGCCTACAACTAACCTTTTTTTTTAATTTAGGTTACAAAGTACTCCAAGTTATCCAAGGTTTTGCGGATTGCTACATTCATACTACTTACATTAAAAAGTGGGATATTTGTGCTGGAAATGCCCTACTAAGTGCCCTGGGGGGCTCTATGACTTCCCTACAAGGAGAAAAGATAGATTACTCTTTACGCAGTGGTCCAGGAGTAAATTCGGGACTTGTGGCAGCCTTGGATCACCATGATACTTATGTTAAAGTTATGGCTCATTTAGAGTAAAAGTAGGTATTAAACAATGTGGTTTTTACTTTAAATAGGCCTAATTGCTTAATTATTTAGTATAATTTACCGGTATTTAAATCTTGTTTCAGGTTGCAGTGGGAAAATAAAGGATCAAAGATTGAAGATACTGTATTTATGTTAGACCATGGAACCAGAACAGATTAAAGATATTGTACCTAGTAGATTGATGATTTTTGTAATACTGCTACTGGTAGGCATTGAAAATTTGGATTTTTTTTTAAACTAAACTACCATAATAAAATTACAAAAATTTTGTTACGATAAAAAATACGGTAGTAAAAAATACTCCAAAAATTCCAAAATGACCCTCCAGCGGGCTCCAGCCCTTCCTTCTTGAAGTTTAAAAAAAATTTACCTTTAGTACCGTACTGTCTGACCACGATATTAAGCGGAGCAGAAAGAATGCGGGAGCGCCCGTAATTTTTTTATTGAAATTGGCACGAGTCATTTCTCTCTCGTTCGGTCTAGTCTTTCATCTTCCTGATTGGGAGAGAAATGGCTCGTGCCATTTTCACTACAAAAATTACTTATACTGTACTACAGTGTACTAGTATTTTAATATCAAAATTAAACATGAGGGATATTTATAAAATTGTTAGAAAATTACTCCCAATGAAAAATTTTTATATTCGTAACATTTTTTAAGGGTCTACCAATAATTTAATTTTGCACACTGCACTGAGGTGATAGCTAAATTAATTACTAACCCCCTAAAACTAACTTTCTAAACCTAACCTAACTTATTCAAAACAACGGATAGCTTGGTAGTTTTAATTAACTTAAGTCATCCTAAGCTCTGCCAAGTCTTGTGGTTATTACACGGACCCCATGGTTTTAGAATTCGAATATTTCCGGTCGAGGTGGGTAGGAATTTTAGGATGAGACAAAATTGGGGGTTTGGCATGTACGAGTAGATCCCCTTACTCCCATTATATTAATTCCAAGATTAAAGCTAAGAATTGTAATTAAGTTAAGAAAATTTGACCAGTGTTGTGAAAAATTCTCCTGGCATAGGTACCGGTATGTACTAATTTTAGCCTCAGTAGCAGTAATAGGCCGAGATTATTTAAATAAAAAATAAATTATACGTTGTAAACTACAGTTTAATAGACTATTTTAACTTTTAAGTGTAAGTTAATTTATAATAAATTTACTACTAAGTAGGATTTTATTTTATATGTAATTTAGGAATGGAAAATAATTTTTGAAAGTTTACAATTATTTTGTTGTATTTTATTGTTATTTATTTAATATTGTAATTTATTTGACTTTTTAAAATGAATTATGTCATTTTGTTCCTCAGTCTTTTGTTTGTAATAGAGTTTATATGTTTTAAAAAAGTATGAATAAAGTATAATTACTAATATCATAAATAATATATATCATAAATAATTTAATTGTATTGTCAAACGGGTCCTTAACAATAATGATAAATTAAATTGGGGGAACATTTAAGGTTTTTAGGATTTCATTGGTCCATTATGATTTATTGATTTAATAGTGATTTTGATAGAAAACCAAGCCTGGTTCAGTGGTTAGCGCGCTTGCCACTGAATCTGGAAGGTCCACGGGTTCATACCCCGGCTGGGACAGGCAAACATTTTCGGGAGATCAAAATTCTTGAAGTGGCTGCTCCTTTTGATGAGAGTTTTAAACCGAGGTCTTGTGTAGATCCCCATTGCACTCTGCACATTAAAGAACCCTCGTACAGGTCTGTAAATCCTGTCCCTGAGGCAAAATTAAAATCTCCGTCGTCGGTTTATATGACCATCGTTGTCGCTTACCGCGACGTTAAAAAATCAAACCACAAACAAACAGGTCCGCGAGTTCATACCCCGGCTGGGACAGGTAAAAATTTTCGGGAAAGTTAAAATTCTTGAAGTGGTGGCTTCTTCTGATGAGAGTTTAAACCGATGTCTTGTGTAGATCCCCTTTGCTCTCTGAACATTAAAGAACCTATCATAACAGGTCTGTAAATCCTGTCCCTAAGGAAAAATTCAAATCTCCCTCCGTCGTCGGGTTATGGTCATCTTTGTTGCTGGTCACGACGTTAAAAAATCAAATCAACAAACAAACAAACATTGATGGAAAACCAAACAGGTTATACAATACTGTATTCAGATATGAATTTTTAAAGTTAAGGTAGCAAAAAAATTAGTTTCGGATTTTGTCCATTTTCATGTAGGCTATATTGTTACTTGTTAGGGACTTCTTAGAGGTTAGCTGTAGAAATTTCACGACTCTAGCCCCAGTAGTTTAGGATATATTCCAATTTTTCCCTTTTTGTCGCCCAAACTGAGCCCCTTTTTGAAGCTTTAAAAATTCATAACTCGAAAAGCAATTTTGCTGGAACCAAACGGTTTGGCTCATTTCTTCTTTTTCGGAATCTGCCTCGATGGGCGCAAGAATTTTCGGCTACGTCTTTCCGTTTTCGAGAAAAAAAAATGGAGAAGTTTCAAAATCATCCATAGGCCTACCTCAAGCGCAAAAATCTCGAAAAATAGACCAAAAATCGATTTCGGATTTTTTTTACATTATAATTGTAGTGGACCTCATTAGAAGTCGATTGGTCCATATCCCATGCCTCCAGCACGTACGTTTATTGTTTCGGAGATACGAATTTTCCAAGTTATCGTACTTTAGCTGTACGGTATTTTGTATAACTTAGGCCATATACAGTTATACCAGTACAGTAGTAAATAACATATAAATATAAATAACATATAAATATTTACTACTGGTTATACACGATATCTTTTGAGAAGTGTTCCGCGCGATTTTAGTCAGTTTCAGCCATTACGTCTACGAAAAAAAAAACTCTTAAAATAATTGTATCTTTGTAACCGCTGAACGGATTTGGACGTGTGATACATAGAAATGACCGC
>JAQGBM010001142.1:0-11320 GCA_034698405.1 Symphylella vulgaris | reverse complement strand
AGAACTGCGTTTAAATAACACTGATTTCTGCCAACGGGACCACGATTGCTGGTTGAACATGAGGTGCGTAGCATCATACAAATTCCGTGGCATCTGGTGACATATTTCAATCTGATTCAAATTCTGTGGGATGATTCTGTGACGTAAAATCTTAGAAGACTGTGGCCTTCTTACAGTTTAGCTGGGGGTTATGGTCCGGACGGAAACACCTTGGTTGAGGGTCTACATTACAATTATTATCAGTTTACTAATACTGGTATCATGAACATTAATTTGAAACTTGTTGTGAGTCATGTGAGCTCCAGACCTATCATAACTGTTCTTTTTTGGTCTTGCTGTTGCTTACTATCTGACCATTTATTATTCTCTCTCTGTGCCTTGAGACAATCTGTATTTAGCCTACAAATTGAAGTCTGTAAATTAATGACAAGGTCCTACAAACAGCTAATTCAAGGGCCGTCTATTAGACCACGAACGGTGATACAAACTTTTTATCGATAACTTACATGTATTATTGCTCTATGGAAAGACATTTCCATTTATCGTAAGTGACTTATCTGACCTGAAAAATAATTATAATATACTAGGTAAGCCTATATAGACTTTTCCAGAACTGCATCCCATGAAATTCCTTTGAGTAAACTAAAGGGCTCTTAGAAGGAGAGTGGACGTAAGATTAGCACCTTCCAAAAATATTAGAATCCATTTCCTATCGTCACCCCAAGGATTTTCAGGCATAAAAATTAAAGTTGTTCGCAAATAAATGTAAAAGACTGTCAACAAAAGTTTCCAATGAATAAAAAAAAATTAAGTTATTAACATAATACAGACCTGTGGTGTTAGGATTTATATTCTCAGGCGTATTAATTGAAGTTGTTCGTCGCCACTATTAATGTAAAAGACAGACTTCAACAAAAATTTCCTAGTCTATATGAATATGAATAAAAAAATTAAGTGTATATAATAAGTTACCTGTAGGTGGTGTTAGGATTTCTCATCATTGTTCGACTCATCCTATCGAAATTGAAAAAGTTTCACTCCATCCTGTCATGTGCTACAAACTGCACAGTTTTGTTCAGTAAGCTCCTATAAGGCATCACTGCTCCTTTGGAATAAAGAAAATGATGCATGAATTTCTTCCTGCCAAATTTTGATGATACTATCTTCAAAAGGACAGCTACATTTATATTTATTCTGTTTTTCTTTACCACTTTTATCAAACTTGCTGTTAAAGTTAAAACATAGAAAAATAGAATTAGTAGGCCTACTAACCGATACACATTTAATAATCCAATCTTCTTTACTCCGAGAGACTAACATAATTTGGCTAGACAAGGGACCCGATTCACACTGGAATTCTGTCTCGAATCTCAATGCGTCCCACGATGACGGGTCGCCTAATCATGTAATGTAACTTTTCTGCTAATATCTAGAAACACAATAGGATTAATTATATGTTACAAACACATTTTTTCGTCTCGACAAAAAGCCTCTATTTTTCGGGCATGCCTTTTTAAAAACTTTGACCTCGGTCGAAGGTGCAACTTTTTAACCAAAGAGCTCCAATCTATAGGTCAACTCGAATTGCCCTAAAATTGATAGCTCTCGGATGGAGTAATAAAATTTTGGTGCTGAAATTCTCTAAAGAAAAAAAGATATTACTGTAGCTCTCAAGCGAAACTCCTTGTTTAGAAGGGGCAATAAGTTTCTAAAAATAAATTACCGTATTGCCGCGCTTTACTCCCCATGGGGAGTTACTCGGGTAACTCCCATGTCTCGTATAACTCGTTATACGAGGCAGAACAGCAAATTTAATTTTGGTACCGTAAGAAGACAAATAGACATACCGTACGTCATTACAGTTTAAAAACTGTATTTTGGTTCAACAAATGAAGTACATAAGGTACCGTAATATTTATTTGCACATTGTACAGTATGAATAGTCCACACGTACTGTTACCGGTAGTTATTTATACACAGACACATGCCAGAAGGCACACAATCCAGAAGTTGGCGTTTCAGGTAACTCCCCATGTCTCGGTTAACTCCCCATGGGGGCTTATATGATACTGTTTATAATTTATTTAGGACCCAAAAACAGCGATGTCTCATTTAACTCCCCATGGGGAGTAAAGCGCGGTAATACGGCAAGTAAAGTGTAATATTCGGCTACAGTAAATAGATAAAAGTCCAGCAAATCTATTTCTAATTAATGTTCGAAGTATAAGTAATATTTGGAAAATACCGTATAGGATAGTGTGAATTGTAAATAATGGGGGCGATTTATTTTTATTTAAAATTTAATGGATAAAGATAAAGACTAAAAAACTGCATGATGCACTGTCTTAGCCTAAATTAGTCATGAAAAGGGAGGAAAGCATTAGTATAAATTTTTTCTTAGCTTTTAAACATTAATCGCCCTAAAATGCCTCTAAATTGTTTTAATTTGAGCACCAAAATATTGCGCCCAATTCGTAACATATTGGTTAAATATACAATGGAAGCTAAGTTAACTTAATAATTTATTAATACTAAATGCAACCTAAATCATTAGGCTAATATGAATTTTTTAGATACTGTAAAATATAAATTATTCTATAAAAAAGTAGCCTAAGTTAGTAGGCCTATGGTTTGGATGGATAAAGCAGACTGGTAAGTTAATTCTTTAATTTACCAATATAAATTTGGTATACGGTATAATCAGATGACTCATGGATCTCTACGAGGTAACTAAACTGATAAATAGGCAATAGCCTAATCCCTAGGTGGCCAAGAATTTTTTGGGGAGAGCCAAATGTCCAATTTACAACTCGATAAAAGAGCCACATAAAAAAACTTTTTTAAGTAATATGTTCTTGTACTAGGTATTATAGTTGTACACTAATACGGAGTATTAACTTAAAATATTTTTCAGTCATTGGGGGAGATTCACAAACGCGCTAAGCGCAAATATAGAGAAAAAGCAATTAGTAACGCTCTTTTCTGGTCTGGTGTGTGCGTATGAAATGAAAGCTAGCATTAGTGTCGTATTTTTCCTCATTTTTCGCTAAGCAGGTTTCTGAATCGGGCCCAATGCCACATAAAACCAGGCGCGGTTTTAAGGTCCGCTGCTGGGTGGGGGCGGTTTTCCCAAAAATTGAAAGAGAGTGCAGTGCAGGAACCGCCGGAGGCGAAAATTTGTTAATTTTTTTAAAAAATTAAATGGTGAAATTGAGTAATTTTGGTAAATCGGGACCGCCGGAGGCGAAAAATTTTAATGTTTTTTTTTTTAATTTGGTGAAATTGAGTAATTTTGGTAATTAAGAGCCACATGTATGGGAAATGTACAAACTCTTAAAGAGCCCTGCCGTTTTCCTTTGGGAGCCGCATGTGGCTCCCGAGCCGCACTTTGGCCACCTGTGGTCTAATGTATGAAAAAGCTCATACACTCCACGTTGGGGTGGGGTGGGTGTTTTTGGGGTCCATAATTTTTTTCATAGCCAACCCTCATGGATTTCTTACATGGGGGTGGGTGGGTATTAAATCAGCGAAAATTTTAATTTATTTCATATAACTCTAGCTACAGATCATTTAGGCCCCTATTTCATACAGGCTTGGCGTGAAATTTGGCGAAAAATAATTGTTTTAAAATGTGGGTCCTATATTTTCCTCTTGCAAGAAATAATTCATACATAATGGGTGCAAATAACTCAATTTTTCATTTGCAGCGTAAAATTTAACGAAAAATTGTTAAAATTATTATGATATACCGGTATGGAAAGGGCCAAGGGGAATTCATGAGAATGAATGAAATTCAATTGGGTTTGAACCGCGGACCTTCTGGATTCAGACTGTCCTTGGATGATATTATAAGTTATCCTATATAAGTAATATTATGCATCCTTGATATGGTCCTCTTCTCTTCTAACCACATGCCCAAACCACCTCAATCTATATTTTCCCTCATCTTCTCCTTATAATGTCAGCAACCCCAGTACTACCTCTAAACTCTAATATACTGTACTCATTTCTAATTCTATCTTTTCTTGTCACCCCACTCATTAACCTCAACATCCTCATCTCTGCTATACGTGAACCCTTTGCTCCCTGGACCAGGGCAGGCATTTAATAAAAAAATTATAATAGATAGTGTTTGAAATGTAAATTATGAACCATGATTAAAATAATATATAATGCTAGCGCTCATGTTGATCAGGCATACATGTTGTGTATATTATAATAGGCCTATAGTACCAGCAGATATCATAGTCCTTTGACATTTTACACAGCATGACAGCAAGAAAGTTAAATTAGATTTTTTTTTTCATTCTCTTCTTTAGCTACAAAACAATTTATAGCAACAGGCAACAGCTACGTCTCCACGATATTCAGGATCATATAAAAAAACAATATATAATCGAACTTAAATAACTGCACCCTATTCTGCACTATATAGACTATTATATTATAGTAATAAAAAAATGCAATTTATAGCCTAAATATATAAGGAAGTGAACGTGTTCCGTAGCCTAGATATT
Organism: Symphylella vulgaris; assembly: GCA_034698405.1. Classification (NCBI taxonomy): domain Eukaryota; kingdom Metazoa; phylum Arthropoda; class Symphyla; family Scolopendrellidae; genus Symphylella; species Symphylella vulgaris. Next base: position 6,803 of record JAQGBM010001142.1, on the reverse strand, counting down.
TTTTTTCCCCACCAAACGTTTGAGACAAACTCTCATCATTCCCTAATGAACCTTCCCCCAAAACTCGTTCATCAACCACTTTTAACATTGAAACACACACAAAAACACATTTTATATATTTTTAAACTATTAAAATATTTGGCGGAGTCGCAAAGGGTAAGAATCGCATAAACCGCGAGCAGAAGTGTGCTGCTCCATCTTTAATTTTTTACTCAGCGCGCGCTCGACGTGCCTCGCCCGTATTACTGTGTTGAGGTTGTGTCGTGATTAATTTTTTTTTCAATGCAAAAAATAAGAATAGGAAAGAATTACTTGACGTACCTGGGGTCAGGTAATACGATTTTCTTGCTAGCTCTGGCAGCCGGAGTCGATTTACTCTTCTCCATGGCCATTAAATAGCTCACATCGGCCAAAACGGCCTCCAAGTCGGCCATCTTACGACTTAAATATCAAAATACACGACAATCAATTCATAGATATAGCAAAATGTTACGAAAAAAATATGTTCCAGCAATTTTTTTAAAACACTCGGGCTTCTGTGAGCCTCTTTTATCCTTTATCCTCACTTATTGCCATTTAAAAGCCCCGTAAATTTAAGTATAATATGACCTTGCATCCTGATATAAATACTCCATCGCTAAAAATCCATCCACCAACCGATGATCATAGTGCAATTTTAACGAAACGGCAGAAAGAGGGAAGACTTTTCCGTAAACATTTTGCAGCGGCACATTACGTGAAAAATCGAGGTTATTTCGCGAAAAAACCGCTTGGCGGATACCCGTCTTGACAGCTGAGACATTTAAATTCACGTTACGAAGCTTTGCATCAAGTATTACCTCGTTATTTCAACGAGAAGGAAGCGATTTGGTATTTTTCTAAATAAAACCGGGGCGAATGGCATTTCTAAAACGAGCTGCGTGCTCCACGTGTCTGCACAGAATGTAAACAAACATCGGGAAAAAAAAGGACACTACACGATCGCTTCGAATATCTGCTTTAAAAAATGGATAATACTGACTTAAAATGGTGTTTAAGGACGAAAATAGAATGTAATTCTGATATTCGAATGTTCAGAGAGGCAGTGAACGTCTGGAAAGACAAACCTTACGTTTTAAACAAGCGAATTTCGGCTGTCAGAAATGTTTGGAATGTGGTGGTGAGACGTCCACGTCCTGTTGGTGCAACTACATTGGATGACATTCCAAATGCCTTATTTACAGGCTTGAGCGATGATGACATTTTAAACAGCGAACCAAAAGAGGTGCTCAAGAAGCTAGAGAGTTTATTTGGCGCAGTAGAATCATGCGAATCTAACGATCCAGAAGCAATAGCGATATCCCTCAGAATTCTGTTGTCGAAAAACGATTTCGTATTTTCTTCAACCTACGAATTAGTTTTGGAAGGTATTAATGATGTCATTGTTTTTTTAGTCTATAGTACATAAAGTGTACATAAAAGGTACAGTACAGCACTGATGCCAGGTCCAGGAGACGGCTGCTATGAGATCTGCCATAGGTCCTAATCGTCCTATCCATTTCTGGCCCTATAATATATTTTAAATCCTGACTTTCTAATCTATAAAGTCTGAGAGGTACTCTATCTGTATAATCACAGTACACACAGTCTGCCCATGGTAAACATGTGCCTACTGTGATTATACGGATAGAATACCAAGTCTGGAAACTGAATAGGTTATACATCCTCACAGCGCCCGTTCCTATATTTTAGCATCCTAGCTTTAGCATTGAAGCGGGTTTTAGCGGGCGCTGTGCGGATGTACAGCCAAAATAAGATACTGGTATATAGATTTTTTAGATCTTTTTTATAATCAGTCTACACCATTCAAATTATTTTTTATGGCCAAACATTCTATCTTCGAAACCAGTTTAAATAATTTAACTTAGCACCAATATGCAGCAGAATTAAGTCAAACATTGTGCAATTGGAACAGCACCATCTGTCGACAGATTTGGAACTACTTACAGGAGTGTAACGAGTGTTCTAGGGTTCTATGGAAGTTGTACATTCATCCATTCATGGTTGAATATATTGATAATACCTAGTTACGAAGGGTCATTAGTTGTGCATACCCGGTAATAATTAAATTCCACACTATACCTAAAATCAGGTTACACATTTTTTTAGAGCTGGAACCAATAAGACACAACCTATAGGCCTATAGACCAAATCCACGAACTGCGGCAGCGATACTTCCGGTTTGAGGCATAATGAGGGTCATGTGTAAAATTAGTAAACTCTTTTACTGCAACATACTGTTAGACCCGTAAATTTTGGATAACCCAGGTCAGGAACAAAAAGAGCAGAGAGATGACAGGCCAAGCTCTTCAAACCGGAAGAAAATCTGCTGCAGGAGCATGCACATTGCGTAGAACTATTGTTTTTGTTTACATTTGTGGATATGGTTTATAAATAAATTCTTTGGTTTTCAGGAGAAAACGAAGGTAAATGGGAAATTGGTTTTCACCCAGTTTTAAGGAAGTCTGGTGATGACGTCAGCAGCACCAAACGATTACCCACAATTCCTGTTTCGTACAAACTAAGCTTGGAGAGGTATAAAAAATGTTAGCCTTTGAATTTTTTAGATGCAAAAGCCTTAATTAATACTTATTAATTTTTTAGTTCTCATCTCCTACTTTATACCAGAGAAGGAACTGCAATAACAAAGACAGCTGAAGATGATACAGTCGATGGTGACAAGGACCTGACAGAATGCAGCCTCGATTGGCTCGAAAATGCCGTACTTCCGAAAATTGTAAAATGGTCTACGGAAGAGGATGGCGCCGCCAGAAAGCGGGGACTATCTTCCTTCCTACCGACTTCCTCTCACGTCCTGATTTCGGACGAAAAATATACCCTCTTGTATCAGGAGCTCAAACAAAAATATGCACCTCATCTTATCAAGGTATTAAAGTGTCTGTAGCATGAAAAATGAATTTTACATAATGTGTACAATGTTCCCCCTTTCATGATTTGTATTTCCAATTTTATAAAAATTCCACTCCAGAGGCCCAACCCCCACCCCCCCCCCTCCAAAAAAAAAAAACAAGCTCACTCTGACGTCATATCACCATTAAAAATTCTGTTCCCTGAGCGTCAACTGTGGCAATATCGCCATATCAAAATGGCATGCACAGACACCATGATATACGATATCTCACCATCAGTTGGCAATGTTCAAAATTCAGAGAACCGAATTAAAAATTCATGATGACGTCATACACCACACTTTGACGTCATACAATGCAGTTTTTGGAGGCGTTTTTTGGGGCCTCTGGAATGGAATTTTTGAAAAATTCTGAAAGGGGGAATATTTACACATAATAATTATGTAAACTTAATTTTCCATGCTACAGACACTTTATTATAACTTGCCTTAAAAATAACATATCTAAACTTAAATCTATTGAAAATAGTTATTGTTAATGTTTATGCTATTATTTAAATGAGGAAATAGGGGCCTACTGTAAAATATATTATATTTACCCGGTAAAACACGAAAAATAACATAATTATTTTAACTTGCTTTAAAAAAAATACCATCTTTGTACAACATTTCATTATAGACACAAAACTAATAGTTTGGACTGACTCTTTTTTTTTTCGAATTTTCCAAAAGCAATAGCCGCTATAATTATTTTGACAACATAAAGTAGACAAAAAAATAATAATTAATCTTGTTTCTTTCGGATCCAAAATTTCGAAACCTTTTTTTAATAGTGTTAAACCTTTTTTATTAACCTTAAATAGTTTAAAATAGCTGGATAATTTTTAAATTATGAAATGACTTTAATTTAAAACACTATATAATCGAGATAAATAAAAATACAGGAGTAGGCTACCGTAAGTCCGTAATTATTACCAAATATTTTTAAGGTCTCCCAGGATCCGACTTGTAAAATTTGACGAATACAATACCGTATAACAGACAGCGTAAAATTTAAAATTATAACTTATTAAACTCTTTGTTATTATACTAATATACCGTAATTATTTTAATTAAACTTTCTGTGTGACACTGCTTTAAACATACGAAGTACTATTTTTGTAACACCCCATTTCTTTAGAACCTTAAAATAATAAATTAATAATTTATTACAATTGACTTTATGCTCTTTTTCGGATTTCCGAAAAGCATTCGACAGCATAAACCATGCGAAAAACCAAAATATAGTAACTCAAAATTGTTTAAAAATACCTTTTCTAATATTATAACACCTCCTTATAGAAACTTAAAATAGCATAATTACTGTACGGTATTGTTTGACATTCTGTACAATTTTTTTTTCGGAATTCCGAAAAACATTCGATAGCATATAAATTATACGAAAAACGAAATTATTAACTTAAAATAATTGGTTTCAAAATACCTAACACAACATTTTTTAAATAGATACAAAAATAATAATCATTGATTGACTTGCATGCATGACTCTTTTTTTCGGATTTCCGAAAAGCTTTCGACTGCGTGTAATACGAAAAATAATAAAAGAATAAACTTACATCTTTGGGATCCAAAATTTCGAAATCTTCTACTGTGACCGGATGAATGTTTCCATGAAACGGATAAAACAATGTTCCTTTTAAAATCAACTGCCTGCTCCAAACCGACACTTGTTCCCCTTTGGACGAAAATAACTTAAATTCGGGCGGAATTAAAATATCAGTTTCCATAATTGAACAACATTTCATTAAACACTGTAACAATTTTTTTTTAAATCACTTAATTTTACATGTGAAAATGTTTTAAAAAAATTAATTTTTCCTCTTTTTTTTTTTCCCCGTAGGTGAGAGAATTCCCCCAGTAGTTGATACAATAAGAAGATGAAGAAAAAGAGAATGGACAGTCTCATAACATTTTGTAAAAAACTTGCGAGTGTTGTGTGTGTGTATTATAAAAAAGTGATTGCACGTGCCCACTGCCCGCGTGCTGCCGATCATCAGGACGGAATATGGTGGCCACTCCCCTCAGGTATGCCAAAACATTTTTTTAAAATTTATTTAATAAAGGCCATTAAATTATTTTAATGTTATAATAAAATAAATAAAATATAAAATAAAATAATAACTTAGTACTATATACGATAATAATATTATACGAGTAATTAAGGGGCTGCCCAACTTATCGCCGGCCAAAAAAAAATGGTTGGAAAATAAATGCATGGAACAGCGATAGGCGGCAGCGAAATTATGACCGCAGCGATAAGTTGTGTGGCAACAAGTTGGGCAGCGATGAGTTGGACTGGCGACAAGTTGGGTAACGATTAGTAGGATTGGCGATAGGTTGGGGGCGATGAGGTGGAGCGGGTATAAGTTAGACATCGATGAGTTGGCGGCAATAGGTTGGGGCGACAAGTTGGTCGGCGATAAGTTGGCGGCGCTAAGTTGGAGCAGCGATAGGTTGGGTGACGATAAATTGACGGCGATGAGATGGCCAGCGACAGGTTGGGCACTGGGCAGCGCTAGGTAAGGCGTGTTCGGAAAAAGTTATATAGTGTGCAAATCTCCAAAATAACAGGAGAGCGTTTTAAAATAGTAGTAACCAATAATTGGTTACTAAGTTTATATTATTACTATTAGGCTAATAACTTATTAGTAAATTTATGGAGAAGGAATCCAAGAATTAAGGTTTCTTGCTTGAAGACTCGCGATTTAAAGTTCCGTCACCGAGGAATATTGTAAAATTCCTTCAGAGGGGATTGCGAAACCCTATAGCGAAATCTCGTACTAAGGAAATTTGGTCCCACATAGCGAATTAAGGGGTTAGAATTCAAGTTTTCGCGCCAAAACACATTTTTTTCGAATAATTTGAAAATGACGCAAAATTTCGAAAACAGAAATTTGATTTTACGTCATTTCAAAACAAACCGGAATGAAATCGGAGAAAAATGAAGGCGTGATCTTTAAAATTTTTGCTTTTCGATTATGTATTAACTAATTTTGTAATTATGTTATTTTGCTTAATAAAAAAAAAAAAAAAATGCGATCACCTGTTTCCCTGTACTTTTTCGAAATTTTGCGTCATTTTCAAATAACTCGAAAAAATGTGTTTCGGCGCCAGTGGCGGCGCTACAGGGCATGCAAGTAGTGCAAATGCACACCCAGTTTATCAGCCTTGCACACCCAAGTTGCACACCTAACGCTCAGTCAGATAGGCTCGAAATAATAATTTCCCTAAATTTTCATGAAGGAAAACCGGTAATTGTACACTTAATTATTAAGACTAGTAAAGTTAGACTACAGTAAAGAAAAGTAAAAATGTTCATTTGACTTGAATTTTGAAAAAAAATGTCGCCTCCGGCGGCTGGGTGTCTGGGGCTGCAAGTTTCAGAAAAAAAAGGTCTAAATAATATTTTTGGTCTTTTTATGTGGTTCATTAGATCTAACAAATCTTAATTGAAGATTTGAAGGTGGGGTGTATATAGAAAAAAAAAAAAAGTTTTACACTTTAAAATGCTCGTTAGTTGACTTGAATCTAAAAAAATTTCGCCTGCGGCGCCCGAGAAGAGGATGAGGGCTTCAAATGTAATTATTGCCTTTCGGTGTCAAAAACCAATATCCAGGCCTGGCCCTCCCCAGACTTCTGTGTTCCTACTACCCACTCCTATATTGGTATAGAATTAGGGAGACTGGAAATACACTCATTTGAGTGTGCTTGTTTGCGGCTAAGTTATTTAACTTCCTATACCGGTACTGTACCACTCATATTTTACAGCCTAGTAATTTTTTTGTGTGGGTGGGTAGGGGCAGTGGCGGGTTTAGAGGCCCCCCCCCCCAAAAAA
>JAQGBM010001141.1:0-11320 GCA_034698405.1 Symphylella vulgaris | reverse complement strand
GTCAGACATCGTTTCTAGGGTCTTATCTTTGGTTTATCACGATCAAAATTGCAAAAATCAAGTATAATCCAACTCTACATGTATATGCTTTACCTTATAACTTACCTTAAATGCACCATTTTATCGTTTTACATCATATAAATTATATTGTAACACATTTTTTGAACACTGTCGAGATACCGATCTACGGTTAGATTAATGGAGTTCCAACGAACGCGGGAAGATGGCGTTGGCATCTTTTTAACTTTGAGCCGAACGATATATGCGATAATGCGCATCTAGTGGACGTCTTTAGAAACCAATTAAACTGAAAGTGGATCCATCCAGCTTGCTTACTATTGTTGAAGATGTACTATTGGTGGCACCAATGGATGTCGATTGTAAGTGAGCTTTAAAAAAAAAATCAATTTTTGGATAATATTAAAGTTAATTGAATTTTTGATCAGGTTAAAATCAGAATATACTGACTCGTGAGTATGTAGGCCTATTTCGTGAAATTTTTATTAGTAAGAGTAACTTAAATCAATATTTTTTCTAAATTATTAATTTATTTGCCTTTGCTCCAAAAGATATCTACAATAATAATTATTTTTTTAATTAAGTACTTACTGTAATAATATTGTGACGAAATTTTGAGATTATAACTTACACCGCTCTTACTTTATTTTAATGATGGTCTAACCTATGAACTTTATTAAAAAAAAATACCGCGTAAAATTATTGGCAGGAAAAGTAGTAACGTAGTATTTTCAAAAAACAAGTTGGTAGCAAAGAATAAGATTTGAAAATATACTGAAAACTAAAAAAGTTAATGTAGTTGTTGATTTGAATTTTTTTAACGTCGCTGTAAGTGACAACAATGAGTTCATAACCCGACGACGACGGTGTGAGATTTTAACTTTGCCTCAGGACAGGATTTACTCGTATGAGCCGTTCTTTAATATCCACAGTGCAAAGGGGATCTACACAAGACCCAGGTTTGTAAAAGTAGTGTATTTTATTAATGCCTGATTTTATTAATTCGATGATCTCTTTACTGAGAGGGCGCCACTGTTCAGTGGTGAAGAATGTGGTCATTCCAAACTTCATATGCATTCTATCGATGGAAAGAATATTAGAAATATACAGAAAGATAGTTAACGTTGCTGGGGTCTTTTAGAAGGCAAAAATTAAACACTTCAAACAATTTTGAATTTTTTTCCTATGATAGATAAAACCTTTCCGCTGTGATTTCCGTTTTAAAAATGATAGGTCATCGAATTAACTCGGGAGATATGAGGCCCTAAAGTTGCCTAAAATAGTGGTCCTTCCATTGAAACCTATGACAGCTTTTATACAATATAACTCAAATACCTGACTTCAAAAAATTCTGAAAAATTATAAGATACTCGTAGAGACAACCCTTCTGATGAGACTACTATTTTAAAAATGACAGGTCATAGTCTCATAAGTTTAGAATTAATTTATAAGACATAAGGCACTAAAGTTAGCATAAGTTTCAATGGAAGATACGTCATTTTACTCAACTTTAGAACATAAAATGACCCCTCATTTTTAAATCGGAAATCATAGCAGAAGGGTTTTATCTAACACAGGAAAAAATTTCAGAATTATTTCATTTTTATGACGTCATTTTCCTGTCAAAAGGCCCCAGCTACCTTAAAATTGGATGCTGGACCGCTGAATGCATAGGAAGTTTGGAACAACCCAATCTACAATACAACTGAACAGTTAGCGCCCTCTCAGTAAATTATTACAAGTTCATTGAATGTCGCAGGCATTGATAAGACACAGGAGGTAAAACACTCAACCGAAGGAGCCGCCATGTCTTCAAGAATTTCACTCATATCATTCGAAAATTATTACAATCAGCCCAGCAACCGGGATTTGAACCTAGGGACCTTCGGATTGAGAGGAATTAAGCGCGCTAACGTCCACTGAACCTCCTGGGACTGGATAAAAGTTGTTTAACTATACCGGCTTCATTTAACGTTAATCATGATGAAATCAATGAAGAAATTTTTGACCAAAAGATGTTCGTCAATGGCCGATATCAAGAAGTTTTTGTTATTCCTGACTGTTGTGTGTTTTGGGGTCACCTTTACTTATTCAGTCTACGATAGGGTCAAGAAGTATCTCAATCGTACAGTAATTCTTGAAGAACATTTCGTAAAGTGGACCAATTATCCCAATATCATAGTTTGCACCAAGAAGTAAGTTATTATTAGCCCAACTATCAGTGTAGTACAAAAATATTAACAAATCCCTGCATGATGCGCTCTTGGCTGATCTACTGGACGATAATCCAGTTTGCCAATGGGGCGCCAAAAGGGACAAAAAAAAACTCTATAGGAGAGATTTTAAAATAATTGTATCTTTGTAACCGTTGAACGGATATGGACGTGTGATAGATAGAAATGACCGTATTAAATAGATCTATTTGAATATGTAAAAAATATTATGGGATCACAGCATGAAATAAAAAGATATTTCATTAAAACTCAATCGAACGTCAGTTTTTCTTAAATATCTTTTTACTTCATGCTGTGATCCCATAATGATAATGTTTTTACATATTCAAATAGATCTATTTAATAGGTCATTTCTATGTATCACACGTCCATATCCGTTCAACGGTTACGAAGATACAATTATTTTAAAATCGGAGAGTTTTTTTGACCCAAGACCACCATCACGTGACAATAAAATGACGTCCATAGTGTTCTTTCAATTTTTTTTTTTGCATGTCTTTGGGGAACCAGGTGACACCCACCTGGGACCTATCTTTCTAAAAGTAAAACCAAATCGCTTTGGGTGGTCTGGGGAAGTGTATCGATGGGGACACCCATTTGGATTTTAAAAGGGGAACCCTTGCTGTACCTATCTTCTTTCGCGCAGAACCCGAGCAAATTTTGCATGGTGTTGGGTCCCTCTGAGCAACTTGTTATGTAAATGACCCTTTTGATTAGTTTACACTCTCTTATAGCGTGCACGAGATTGCGGCGAAGTCCGCTTTTTTCTGCACTCAAAACTGCCACAACTTCGTCAGTCGGAAACATCCTTGAAATATTCGGCAACATGTTTTCCGCACTACTGTTCAGGAAAGACACGTTGGTCAAGTTATTTAATTTGGCGTTCGTCTTTGCGTTCTCTATGGCCTGGGGAGAGGTGTCACACCCTATGCTCCTGCACACGTAGGGGGCCAGCATGGTAGTAACCCCGCCGATCCCGCAACAGAGGTCTAGCAGGGTAGTTTTTAAGTTTGGCTGGACCAATTCCATTATGGTGCTGTAAAGGACTTCGGCCGACGAGTGGTTTATGGGGAAATAGGCATCTGGAGAAATCTGAAAATTCATGCCCAGTAGCTTGCTCTTGAGGTATTCTTCTCCGTACAGGTGGTAGAGGGGAGCCCGTTCGGCAGTGTGGTAGGCGTAATGACTGGCTTGAAAGTAGAGAGAATGAAGGCTGCACTCCTTACCCGGTCCTTCTGTAAAGTAACTTCTAACCCTACCCATTTCGTTGGTCAGTTCGTCTGTAGTTAGGTTTTTAGGGTGTATCGTCACTACCGCCATGACTTGGTTTTCTTCGTTGGATCGAGCTAAAACATTCCTGTAAATCCCGGTGTCGGTTTCTGCAAAACTCTTGCAGACTCCGTAGTTCGATTGCCTTATGTAATTCTGAAAGTGTGAAGCCACCCTTTTGTGGCTTTGTTTGATGATGTTTAATTTGGTCGATGGAACGCACACCATCTTCGTTTGCGGGTTGCCGATAAAGTGTCCCACCGTTTTAGGATCGCCATCCACCCCGTCCCAAATGCTAAATTCGTCCCTGTTTCGGTATTCGAGAACGGCGTTCGATTTTCTCATGGGGATCACGTTAACTCTGTAATTGATCCCTTTTTCGTAAAGGAGGTCCCTCAATCTAAACAACACGAGTCTGTTGTGTCTGTATTTTATTTCAAGTTGTTTTTCGTAGGAAAATGTGTGAAGCGGAGTTACGACATCTGCGAGTTTTGCAAACTGATTCGTAATGTCTACCTCTTCGGCTGAAACCTTATTTTGGTATTTCTGCTTACTTAGTATGAGTTTTTTGGATAGTTTTTCGTAGTATTCCTGGATTTTAGGCTTTTGTTTTTCTGTAGTACTAGGCTGTACTTTAGCTTTCACTTTTTCACGCGAGATTGCAGCAGAATTCCGAGGAGCACCTTGCCGAGGAGCTAACTGAAGTTCTTCGGGTTCTGGGTCTTTCTCCAGTAGCTGTACACTTTTTCGACCCCTCAGGTTTCTCCGTTGATTTAAGAAAGCATTATTTATGCTTATCCTTCTACTAAATTGGAACATTTTAAAAGCAATCGGATTGAAAAACACATGTGATTAAAAAAGTAAACAAACCGTTTCTGTCTATCCAAATTTATGGAGCATGTAGCTGATTTAAGTGTAATTCGTACTTTCTTTTGTGTATTTTTTTTTTAATATCTTGCAAAATAACACCTACAATTTTATTATCTAATTTTGTGATTTATTTCAAAAATAGCTTTATTTAAAATTACTAAGTCTTCTTGAATAAAATAATGTCACAAAATCATAATATTTAAAAAAATTCCGAGTCCTTTAATATGGCAACACAATTTTGTATTCTTCCTCCTTACGACGCTACGAAAATAATCTATTCACGCATGTTTTGAAGATTGATCAGCTGAGTGCTGAATGTGTTCATAGCCTTCGTGTAGCCTAAGGTGTTCATCTCCAGCTTCGTTATCGAAATTTGGGTCATTTTCTTTGCGTGACCACACCTTTTACAAACTATATGGAATTTAATAAAAAATATACTCCGGTATACCTTAGGAAAGCTCATCTATTGTAGGGATCGGTATAAATGCCATAAAGAATAAATTTAACCTTGTTAAAATGTATCATGTTACTAAAGCTAATTTTTTTTTTCTCAAAAAAGTATTTTAAAAAATATAAAGGCCAAATTTATGTTGTTTTTTTTTACTTTAAAATTTATTTTAAAATATTAAAATTTCCATTTTAAGAAAATATGACATTAATATGGTTTTTTTAAAACTTTAAAATGTATTTAAAAATATTAAAATGTAGGCTACATTTTAAGAAAATATGACATTAATTTACCGATCCCTTGTTACAACTGAGCTTTAATTCCATAGAGTTCTTGTAACAGAAAATGACCCTAATTTCTTGTGGCTATATTCCTCATGAACATTAACAATATTTTTTATGCATGACACTGATATGATGATACTGATACAGGGCCATTATAAAAATAAATTTTATTTAAGTACGGTACCGGTATCATTAGCTTATTATTTTTTATTATTGATATTAAGTTATAAACAGAAATTTTAATTTCCTAAAAAGTAAAAAATATATAATTGAAAAAGTAGGCCCCTATTAGCCTACGGCATAATCCTAATATCCCTATGTAAGAGTAATTATTATTCAATTAGAGTTGAATTTTCCATTTTATACCACAGTGTATTGGAATCAGCTAAATACAGAAGGTACGGTATTATATTAATTTAATATTATAGGCTTAGAATAGAAAATTGAAATTGGAAAATTATTGAGGGAAAATCAGCTTTAAGAATTTAATTTAATAAATTAAAAATAACATATAAACAAGAGTTTGAAATCGTTTATTCAAGCATTATTCCGATAAAGTTGTAATAAGTTGTATTATACTTATAATATTTTACAAAGGGTGTTCAAAAATGATACTCCGTATTCTATTTTCTAAGGTCCAGTTGCAAGAGTTTAATCTTGGAACATTAATCGGAACCGTTCACTGTTCCAAGGTTTAATATTAAGTTATCTCCCGATTTAATATACAGAATAAAATTCGTTCCCAATAAAATTCGTACCTAAGGAGAATTATATATGAGCTCAAAAATCAATAATACCGTAGGCTAATTGTAGTTTCATGAGTTATATATTACGAGTAGGTGCTGGGGTATAGTATGTTTTAAATTAAACCGGATTTTCGAATTCAGCGGGGTCGATTACATAATAAATCGACTATAAAACCACATATTTGGGTTTCCTGTGGTTTCTGATAATATAGACATTTGCCACATTTCGTTTTTGGCCACCATCTTGAATTCCTGACTTCCGGTCACTTTCTCGATATGACAACGCTGATTTTCGGATTCAGGGGTCGAATAATTAAGTCTAAAAATCGACTATTCAACAGCAGTCTGAGCTAATTGTGTCCGAGGGCTATACTGTGGCTTCTGGAGCGAGAAATAATTGTTGTTTCCGACGCCATTTTTGGCGCCATCTTGAATTCAGGACTTCCGGTAACTTTCTCGAGATGAAACAACGATTTTCGGATTCAGCGGGGTCGAATTGCCGAAATATATTATATATAATACGAAATGCTCCTAGAAATGATTTTTTTTTTCGATTATGTTATACTGTCAAATGTTTGTGAATTTCTGTCATTTTGTTTCTTATTAACTTATGTTACAAATTTACAATCAGTGTACGAGGTATTTGAAATGAGCCGTTGTTATTTTGTGGCTCTTAATTAGTAAATAAATAAATTAGAAAATGTTTTAAAAAATTGTGGGATCGTTGCAGCATAAAATAAAAATACCCGTAATCTTTTTTTATTTCAAGCTGTGACACCCAATTTTTTTTTTTACATTTTCAAATGGATTTGGGTTACGGAGAAGCCAATTTTTTCGTGCTGTAAAGTGATAACTTACCACTCCCATATCGGACTGTGCTTTTGTATATAGGGACTAGGTTTTCTCCACAATATTTAGCACAGCACCCTTTAGGAAATAATTATAGCTTTAATAATGTTATTTTCTTAATCAGCTATGCGGAAAATAGCCCCAAATTGAATATTATTACATCGAAGCATCTTCATCATGCGAACGCAGAATTATTTTTTGAAAAATTAATTTACCAAGAGCCCAGTATAAAGTTTGTTACTGCGTATAATCTTTAGGCAAGCGCACGAATTATAATAGAATTTGACAGACTTCGTTCCCACAGGGAATTTAAGCCTTCAGCATCATCATTTCTAGCAGACGAAAATTCATTTTCGAAAGCATGTACGTATAGTCAGTACTTTCTGAGCACTGCACTGAGCTGATAAAAGTTTCAGAGAAGAAAATGTGGTTTAATACTGTATTATACTTGGGATATTATGTTGTTAATTTATTGAGCATAGGCCTAACATGCCTTGCAAAGAATAATAGAACTAAAATTTAAATATTGTAAGGCCGGACGAAAACGAAGAATCCAACAAAAAACGAAGAATCCAGCGAAAATATTTTTCAAAAACCAAGTCAAACGTTGTAAATTTAACATAATTTTTCATCATGCACTGTCAAATTTTCATTACGGAGGTCTGGGAGTGCAAATCCCGGTCCCGGAAATTTTTAGATATTTTTATGGCGAAATGAAAATAATAATTATGGACCGCCGGAGGCGAATTTTTTTTTCGGAAATTGAGTCAAACTTTTCAAAATTTGAGTAAATTTGGTGAATTATATCTGGAGGGGGCGGTTGACATGCACTTTCGATGGGGGGGGGGGCGTAAAATCGCTAGTGTAGCCTACTCTATCTATAGGGGATTGATTTCACTTATAGGCTAGCCTATTGAATGTAAAGATCAAGGCTTGTTACAAGATTGGGTGAAAGTTTTAAAGATAGGCTATAGTATAATGAAAGTCGGAGATTTTAAAAATAATGCCTAAAATTAATTACGGTTCTTGTGGTAATAAATTTGGGTTATTTAAATCGTTTTCGAATTAACCCTGGGTATAACTATAGCTGTGCATAGATATTTGGCTATGTGGTTTCTATAATATAGTCCTACAATTTTAAATTATTATAAAATAGAATTTTGCCATTATTCTTTCAACATACACTGCTTAGTCTGCTAGGCTATACCAATACCATAAGACATATAACTTACAGAAAAAGGTTTTTGGTATGTATAACTTATACCTAGAAGAATTTAGGTGCTTGCACGCGCTGACAGGTAGATCTAACTTGTATAAAATAGAAGTTATACAGAGGGGGGAAATATATCCATTAGCGCAGCTCGGATGAGTTAGGAGTGTAAGAGCAATGCATTTTAAAGATATGCAAAAATCCTAAAAATTTATACCTTTGCTATATTCACATACGCCTGTCAAGCCAAAAGGTTTCTTTTTTTCTTCTCCCAAAGTTGTTTTAGAACCAGACAATCCATTTCAGCTTCTGTGGAAAAGGCGAAATGTAAGAAGAATAAGGTATAGCTTGGGATGGTTTGTTGAGACGAGACGTACTATGACAGCCACAATCTCTATAGATATGCCCATCCACATCAGACAAAGCGGGATATCATATTGGTTAGCTTTGGCTAAATTGGCTTATATAGGACTCATAGCTTTATTGTTTGAGTTTATAATATTGTAGGCTATGCTTCTATACCCCAGTGGTTTAGTGGTTGCGCCTCTTCGCGGATGCTTCATCTTCTCGTCCCCGATCAATTCGTTCCCGCAACAACTCGCACCCGAACATTTGGTCGATCCCCGGAGCAATCCGTCCCTAACATTTCGTACGAGTTGTTCGGGTATACATACAAGTTGTTATTGGGAACGAGGCTATAATTATTTACCGGTATACTGCATAAAAAGGAACTTCCTTCAATAATAATAAGCATAAGCACCAGTAAACCCCGAAGTAAATAGACAATCATTCATGCACTGTAACTATATCGGAGAGGCGTGTATCAAAAAAAGTAAACTGTATTACATTGTGTTTCGTATTAAGCATGCATGGGTAAAAATTTGGTTTTTCCATATTATAGACAATCGAGGAGCTTGTAACATAACATTGCCTATTCATGAAAAAAAAAAAGAGATGCACTTGTTATTGTAACAAATCTGCCGTATAATAATATCTTCACACTTTTATATAGGATGCAGCAACAATTCTATGCTGCGATGCTGCTGCACTTGTGATGGGCTACGTATAATGTGTACAGGGTGTCCGGTCTGTTCAGTTGTTAAAGTGCTATAGGGTCATTTAAAACTAGGGTTCGGAAGCGAACCGGGAACCCTTAAAAACCGTTATTTTTTTAGAACCGCAACCGAAATCTTAAAACTAATACGTAAGAACCGGAATCGGAACCGAAATTTTTTTTAGATTTTGGGAACCTCAGAACCGATTTTTTTTTCTGTAATAAATATAATTACTACGGAGTATTATTAAGTATTAAAAATTCACAATATGCATGATTATTATTATATTAACAAATCATGCATATTGTGAATTTTTTTTTTCATTTTTCAATACGAAGTAAGAACCGGAACCTAAATTTTTTAGGAACCGGAACCAGAACCGAAATTTTATTTACTGGAAGAACCGGAACCGAAATTTTGGAACCGGAACCGGTACCGAAATAAATAAGGGTTCTGAACCTTGTTTACAACTACTATAAACCATTGAATTATTCACATTTTCTTACGTTATTAACATAGGCTATATTATAAGTTAAGTTAAATCTCGGTCGATAATTTTTATTAAACAAAAAAAGTAGAATCGAAGTGGGGAGGAAATTCATACATGGGGAAAAATGCCACCGACTATATGGTTCACGTGAATAATAGTCACGCTCGTTTTTTTTTGTTTTTTTCCATTACACGTGAATAATACGGTATTTTACCTCAGGCATGAATTTGCTCCAGGCTATACCGGTACTGAATTTAAATAAAAATTAAACCGAGTTAAACCGTTATCGACCGAGATTTTATGAAATATCTTTTTATTTCATGCTCTGACACCATAATATTTTTACATTTTTATATTCAAAGAGAATTCGTTATAATACAACGAATTAGGCTTCAAAACACCGGTTCTCAATAATTACCGTAAGTTTTTTAATAATTCTTTCATAAATACTACTAACTATTATACGTATGTGTGAACAACCTATGGGCTTTGTTTTTGATATTTTTTGCCTCATTTTCAAATTATTCGAAAAAATGTGTTTTGGCGGGAAAAAGCTGTTACACCCCCTCTTAAAAGTATATACAATATTGGTAAAGGGAACTGCATGGAAATGTGTCTGAATCTCCGCTTGGTGGCTATGGATTTGAAGGCTGCACTCTTTTTTGGAAGAAAAAACTGTTTTAAAGAATGAGATCGGGGGGTGACTGTATGACGTTTTTCTTTTCTAACATCATTTACCTGATGTACGTCGGTTTCATGTGAATTCTTTATGCTTTACTGCATATCGAATATATTTTTAACAATAAATAGACCTAACGAGTACTGTATAACAAATATTTTAAACCAATTGACGTGTACGAGTAACATACTAATGTTTTATCATCTTACGGTAAATAAAAAAAGCGGCATGGTAAACTAACTGTATAATTTCTATTAATAGTAACAAACACTGTACCGGGTTTACTGTTCGCACGTAATAATAATATTAAAGTCTCAATTTGAATTACTGTAAAGGGCGTGCGTCACCTAATCTTGTAATGTATTCATTTCACGCTAAATGTTTTTTTAGCCTATTTCAAGACTATTAAATCATCATATTATCATATTTCGTTGAGAAATTACCACATATTCCAAAGATTTTTCCCCCTTTTGAATATCAGATAGCCTAAAGTTTCCTAATAGCCTAACTTATAATGTAATATATAGAACTGGTTAGTTCTGTACCACAGCAGTATAGAAACATGGCGGGTTTATGGAAACTTTCTGTGTTGCTGTTTCTCTGTTTGGCTTTGTCCACAGCAGGTAAGTTTTTTATAATTATTATATAATATTAATAATGCTATAAAACATATCATTATACATAGGTATTAGGTAAGTTTACTTATATTTTTGTTACAATTTGTATAATGATTTAAATTTCTACATTTTAAATTTCGGTCAGCTCTCAGCTGCCAGTGCGATAGAACATCCAAGTATTGAGTAATTATTATTAATATGTCCGTACTGTACATAATACAGTACCGTACGTAGGTCTAGTTTTAATAAAATATATAGGCTATCTAACTACGGTACCATATTATCACAAAGATCATAATGTGGGTAGGATTTTATAATGTAGTACCGGTAGATTTTATAATGTAGTACCGGTATATACTCGGTTTTTCTTGTACATATTAATAATTGAGCAAAATTATTCATCCATTTCTGTCTTTTAAGGAAAACTTTTCAAGCAGGATCATGCTTACCAATACTCTTTGCATGCCTATGCTACTAGCAGGCCTCATAAGGCTTCTAGGGCTAGCAGCGTTGTTTACACTTGCGACCTCAAAATTCGTGTACCTCATGAC
>JAQGBM010001140.1:0-11321 GCA_034698405.1 Symphylella vulgaris | reverse complement strand
TGCCCCCTCCCTCCCCTTGCCCCCCCCCCCCCCCCTGGACGCCTTGGGACGGGCTTCCAGCTAGTAAAAACATAATTGCTGTGAAGAATGCACAAAATACCGCAGAAAGTTTGGAAAATAATATAACTATACAGTATGTTTAAAAGCATTATAAATAATTATAGTTATTAATTTGGAAATAACATTAACAATATAGGAGCTTAAAATAAAATTTAAATGCTGAGTTTTTTTGCAGCCAGCTGCAGCTTATAACTTATGTAATAATATATACGCTACTAGGATCTCAAATCTCAATGGCCAGCGCAGCTGCAGGTGCTTGGAAAACGAATTTGAAACACCCGTCGAATCGCCAACAAAAACAATCCTCATTTCCGTTTCCGGTAATGGCGGCGCCCATTTCAACAAATTTCTCTGTGTGTTTTCGTTCTTGATTTTAGGCTTTATTTAAGGATATATCATGTTTCGGAAGATACCTCTTGTATTTCCTGTTATCATATCGCAGTCTGGTATTAAAACCATAAGAAAAATCGTGATCGGTTCGTGTAAGGGACACTATTTAAGTAAAAATAAGGATCTTGGTTCCTTCGAAAACTTTCGCTACAAAACACCCAGAACAAATAACGATAGTCAGACTCTGGATGAAGACGAAGGAAGACCGAAAAACACTCCTTTGGTGAGGAAGGAACAAGTAAAGAACAAAACTGAAAATCTCGCTGAAAATAGAGGTTTAGCTGCTAGACCTAGACCTAAAACTAGCAGGAGCCAGGAAGGATTAGATGATGAAGGAAGACCAATTAATTTAGTGAAATCGAAGGAACAACTAAACAAGGAAAAAGTTGAAAATAAATATACTCGTACAAGGAATGTGTCCAGTGGATTAAGTTATGACCTATTTGAAACAGAGCAGGAAGTAGTAAGCAAACCAACTAATTTTGCAAAGAAGACAGAAGACAAGCAGTCCAATTATAAAGAAAAGCCATACACTGTTCCTACTAAAGCAAGGTAAACAACATATCACTGGGGTCTAAGAATAGGCTTGAGTAGCCTACGGTATGCTGGCCTAGTTACTAATAACCCCGGTTCATTAGTTGGGCACAAAATAATGTACTGATAACCTTATTTAGGCCCCCCTCCTAAATCTATTCTAGATATAATTTTTGTGTGAAAGCAAGGATGTCCTTGTTGAAAGTAAAGTTTAAACTAAAATTTTCTATTATTTTGTTCATTACAGAATAGTTCAACCATATAGGTCACCTAATTTAAAGGGCGAAGTTTTGTTTGGGATCCACCCTTTATTATTGGCATTGGAGGTTCAACGTCGACAATTTTACAAACTATATTTGAAACGCACACAAAAAGATGAAGAACACAGTGAACGTCTTGAGAAAATACGTCTTATGGCTGTGGATAGGGGGATTTTGGTTGAAACTACAAAGGTTAATTTTCTGGACAAGATCAGTGGAGGCAGACCACATCAAGGTGCTTGTCTTGATGTTAGCAGTCTGCAGTATGAAGAAATTTGTGAAACTGATAAGTAGGTTAATATTTGTAGGCCTATATTTAAAAACATTTTTTTAATTAAATGCTTATTTTTTATTTGACTGACAGGGAGCCCAAATCTAACTGCTTGTGGGTAGTCTTGGAAAATGTAGTGGATCCTATGAATTTTGGAGCCATATTGAGAACTTCTTGTTACTTGGGTGTCGATAAAATTATAACAGTTAAAGGAAATAGGTAGGTATTATTCAAAAATTACGTAGCTGCTGTATGTATTTAATTTCTGCCCCTGATTGCAGGCTTTTCTGATGTATCGGAATGTAGCAATATAAAGGCAAAGCCAAACTTTGTTTTTTTTAACACAGAGCTGAGTAGGGAAAGGAGAGAAAACATAAATTAATTTTTTGTAGATTTTTTTTATGTTGACCTATTGGCCTACCGATAAATAGCCAAATTTTTTTGTAGATCAAATACTGTTTAGAATTTTCTTTCTACAGAAGAAAAAAAAAAACTATTCAAGCTAGCCAGGTAATTTTTTTTAACATATATCAAGCTATTAACCAAGACTCAAAATTTTACAGTTGCCCTCTAACACCAGTCGTAAGCAAGGCTAGCTCTGGAGCAATGGAAGTTATGAAAATTAACCTGGTTGACAATCTCTGTAATTTTCTTCAGGTAAACTTATTATAATTTTGGCGAAATATAGGTTACAGACTTACTGTATCATCTGTATGTCCAAGATGGGTATGGAGTGTAGGGATAAAATTAAAATTAAATATTTTCAGAATATAAAACAGACTAGAAAGTGGACAATAATAGGAACCAAAGGTTGGACTGACTCTACAGAAAACCTTATAAATGTTCCAAATATGGGGATAGAAGACATTAATTTAAGTAAACCAACTATAATATTAATGGGTGAGCAAATTATTTAATTATAACACAGTAATAACTTATTTTTGTACTTGATACACGCAGACCTCATGTCTCTGCGATTTTAGTTTTTAAACTAACTTTAATAACTTTTAATCGAAATAAACTTTTCCAAAATATTAATATTATAACATTAATTTTATTTCTAAGGTAATGAAGGACGAGGTCTAAGTCCAGAAGTAATTAAGCTGTGTGATGGACTATTTGCTATTCCACCAAGTAGGTCGAGGCACCTTAGTATCAATTCACTCAATGTATCTGTTGCCACAGGTAATATTTTTTAAAATTATTTAGTTCTTGAAAATAAATTTTTCGTAACCATAAAAAATAATTTCTTGTATTATACTACACTTTTTTTATGGTTTTAAAGAGGAAGAGTTTATTTTCAAGAATTCTATTTAAGCTTAGTACCAAGGGAAGTAAACCACAATATTCCGAATTATTATTTTGTGTATTAACTTACTATTATATTCTCCAAAACATGGAGAGTGTAGCCTACTTACTCGTTAGTAGCCTACAAACGTTCATTATGGCAAATTTGGTTTCCCACTGTTTTCGTTATTATACCTGGCCTTTCGTGGAAAACTAAAGTGTTTAACCACTGCCTACTGTATACAGTAGGCAGTGGTTAAACTGATGTTGGATCATGGATAAACTATATCTTACTTCGTTGGATATTGTCTCTATCGAGCCATGTAAACGAAATTTACCATAGGAACGTTTGTACTACACAACATTAATAAAATATTTTATGATTGAACCACTGCCTACTTTATACTTATAAGTATAGACTATTTCGCCAGTGTAAACAAGTTACGAATGCGCATCAATCTGCACATCATCATTATTGTTTCCGGTTGTCCTCTATGGCGGTTTAAGCTATGACCGGAAGCCTGCCGGAAGTGATTATGATGAGATGTATTCCGCTACCAGATTGGTATAAACCCCAGCAAAATCGTCTATAAAGTAGGCAGTATAAAGTATACTCCTGGTATAAGTATAAAGTAGGCAGTGATTGAACACAAAACAATAGAGCTAATTTTCAAGTTGAATTATTTCTTTTTCAGGTATAGTTCTTCATAGTCTGTTGAAGAAGAAATATTAGTTTTTGTATTTTACAGAATACAGTATTTTTAATTTTATTGTAGCACAGATTAAAATAAAATTTTATAATTTTATAGCCTACGGTAACTTTTTTAAAAAGTGTGTTTCATAAAGTAACTAATTACCGTGGTAACTTACTGTTCACCGTATTGTTCCGAACATAAGGTGGTGATGGTGATCCCCCAACTTTTTTCACCAAAAAAGTCGCCTTATATTGGGAACAATACGGTAGATCTTATTTTTTTCCCGTATTTATTCAATACAAAAAATAAGGTAGACTGAACTAAAAAGAAAAAACTTGCACTTAAATTTAAGTTTGACCATATTCTAGCAAAATGTCCAGGGTTTGTTGAAAGTCGAATTTTTCTTGTGGAGTCACATTGCACGTTGAAAACACTTCTTCTAAATTGTCAGGTTTGGAGCTGGACTTCGTTTCCCTGCGCAAGGTACGAAGAGAAGGAAGTGGATAATTTTGCCTAAGAAGCTCCTCATAACCGGCACGACCACAGCTGACATAGAGTTTTAAGGCATTTTTAATGGTGATCTCGCTCCACCGAGATCCACGTAAATTGCCTCCATTTTTTAGTCTTTTTACTTGGTCCAATTGTAAGAAGTTGCCAAATTTCTTTTTAGATTCATCAACACGCTGTTTCCTTTCTCTCCATAATATTAGTCTAAGATTAGCATTACTTTTCCTACTTAGATGTAACTGTCTTTCCGACTTCTGTAACTTACGTTCCAACTCCCTTATTTTATTATTTATTTGGGATGAGGATGTGGACCTAGCTTCTTGAAGTGATTCTGATGTGGAATTTGACATTTCTTGAACATTTATTAGTGCAGTTACTGCAGTACCATTACTTGTTTTAAGTGAACTTTGTTCAGGTTCCAATGTAGAATTTAACTCTTCTTGAACATTTACTTCTTCCAGATTATTCTGGTTGCTTTGTATGTCAGGTAGAGCAGTTTCAATTGAACTTTGTTCAGATACATTTGCTAAAAATATAATAATTATACCCAAATTAAAACAGTTAATTTACAAAAATTCTAAGTTTCAGAAAGTATGTTTTCAGCTAGCCTACCTGTATGCTGTTCAGGATTACTTAATTCATGAAGATGAGTAAAACATTCTGTGTTTGGTGAATTACTTTGAACAGCAACAGGTAGGTCTACATTTTCGTCAACATCAGGACATGGGGACACTTGAGTGAAAGAATTAAAATGGACCTTGAAACTCGCGCGTAATTTTACGGTCACGTGATGTGGTCTTGGGACAAAAACACTCTAGGAGAGATTTTAAAATAATTGTATCTTCGTAACCGTTGAACGGATATGGATGTAAAAATATTATGGACTCACAGGATGAAATAAAAATATATTTAAGAAAAACTGACGTTCAATTGAGTTTTTCTTAATATCTTTTCATTTCATGCTGCGATACCATAATATTTTTTACATATTCAAATAGATCTATTTAATACCGTCATTTCTATGTATCACACGTAAATATCCGTTCAACGGTTAGGCTACAAAGATACAATTATTTTAAAATATTTTTTGTCCCTTTTGGCGCCCCATAGCTGTGGTCTGGAGACTTCTGGATTATCGTGCATATTATGTTAAGTTATTCTCGCTATGCTGTTAAGTGTTAATCTGGTTGTTAAATCATGTAGGCCTATACATACCTATCTGTTTAGTTTTCACATATACTTTTCCACAATAAGAATGGTCATCATTTTCACTTGTATCTCTAAGTTGAACTGTTTGTCTCTTTTTATTTGAACATCGGTCAGACTGAGGAAACAATGTTGGAATTGCATTCCACTTGTGTTGTTGAGGTTCAAAATGTGCCTGTCATAAGCAAACAATAAATAGACTATAATTAATTAAAATGGAATTTGGCACTGATTGCAGTTTCAGTGAGTTAATGATTTTTTTTCCCGAGAAATGTTTTGGCTATATAAATTCGAGTCTTTAAGATTGCACTTTTTTTAAAATTTTATTTAGGCCTACTGTAGGATTCTCGAAAACTTAGGCCTATATATTTAAATTTTCATAGCCATGATAGCCTACTATGATTCTAGATATGGTCGCTGGGACTAAGCTTATAATCCCGAAAATTGGAATGATCAATCGAATTTTTGAAACTCTCGAATTTAGAGGTCATGCAGCGACAGCGCACCCCGAGATCCTTCGTTCCTGGCACCTGGACCTGGGGATTGCCGCGCAACCCCCCCCCCCCCCCGATTATTATGTCAGGCTAGTGGTAACTGTATAGCAGTGCGTTGGTAGCCTATTTCTCGTACTAAACCAGAATAATTATTGATAGACCAAACAAATTAATACTTTAATGTAAATCTTACCTTGCACAGATACGAAGATTTGTTGGGTTTCCAGTTATCGTTTTTGCCTTGAGCGATCAATATTGCGATCCACTTTTGACGTCTTCCAGGTTCTGTAGGAAACCAGAAAACTTTATTATTTTTTGATCCCTTTCCCTTCTCAAGGCGGTCGAAACAATCGGGAGCTGCGCACGAAGGCATATTATCACAGCATCTATCTTGACTTAAATTTTTTTACTTTAATAATCCAATAATCAACCCATGTTACAGCTTGGTTACAGTCCTAACCATCGAGCAACCAGGTCGATGGTCCTAAGGTCTTAATCTTAACGATTTCTCATCTTTTCTCTGATCATCATCAGCATCAGCTGGGAGCGGCCATGATTTTTTTTCCCACAAAATCACGTGACAAAGAAGTTAACCAATCAAACTACATTTCACGGTTGGCCAATCTGAAAAGCTAGCGTTTTAGTATTTTTTTATGTGTAAAAGACAGGTTGATTATCAACGACGCTTCGGATGTCATATATTTTAAGCTATAAATTTTATGTTAAATACTTAAATCTGTAAAATAAAGTGCAAATTTATAAATATTTAACTTCAATTAATTTTTAAACTGATATTTCTCAACTTTCTTCGTATAAATTAATTTTATCTTTTCTCCTGATCTTATCAGTTTGGCAACAACAATTTGCCGGCAACAAACAAACTACAGTAAAATTTACAAACAAACGCAAACAAGTGCGAGAGAAAAAGATATTAATTTGAAACTTTTAAACAAAATGGGAAGTGTTAACGTCTCCTGGGATTTAAAACAGATAAAGAAGGACATATTTAGAGCTGAAAGACAGTGTTCGCAACGAGGATTGTTGCGTAGTGCAATATGGATGTCGGAACTCCTGAGCACTCTGAAATCCATCGATGTGAAGTACGATATTTTCTCCAACGAGGATGAATTTAGCGAAAGTTATTTGTTAGGGAAAAATTATTTTAACGCTAAAGAATATGACAGGGCTGCTTACTTTATGCGAGAAGCCACGACCCCTTTGGTTCGATTCCTGTATCTCTATTCCCGATACTGTTCCGCGGAGAAAAAGAAATATGACGATAGTGTGGAATCTGGATCTGTTTTCGACCCCTCCAGATCCCAACCTCTAACTGTTCTCAAAAGCGTGCTTCAGAGAGATCACAACATGCTCGACGGTTTCATGCTCTATCTGTATGGTGTCATCTTGAAGAAGTTGGGACTGTTTAGTGAGGCTGTAACAATCCTTACTGAAGCTATCAATAAGGAACCCATGCACTGGGGATCTTGGCTCGAGCTCGCCACTCTCGTAAAGGATAGAGAAATGCTCTCCAGTCTTGCAGTACCAGATCATTGGATGAAACAATTCTTCTTTGCTCATGCTTACCTGGATCTGCAACTCAACGATGATGCCCTTCAAATCTACAGGAATCTTCAAGAAGCTGGATTCAGGGAGAGTACATTTATAACAGCTCAGATAGCAATAGCTCATCACAACATGAGAGACGTTGACGTAGCAGTTCAAACATTCCAGGAACTTCAGAAAAAGGATCCATACCGCCTTGATAACATGGACACATATTCTAACTTACTTTATGTAAAGGAAATGAGGGTTGAATTAAGTCATTTGGCTCATTCAACTTGCGAAATTGACAAATACCGCGTTGAAACGTGCTGCGTGATAGGCAATTATTACAGTCTAAGGGCACAACACGAGAAAGCTGTCCTGTATTTTCAGAGAGCTCTTAAACTGAACCCCAACTACCTCTCTGCATGGACTCTGATGGGTCATGAATACATGGAGCTAAAGAATACAGCTGCTGCCATTCAGGCCTACAGACAAGCTATCCAGGTGAATAGAAGAGATTATAGGGCCTGGTATGGTCTAGGCCAAACGTACGAGATCGTGAAAATGCCTTTTTATTGTACGTATTATTATCACCAGGCTCAACAGTTGAGGCCTCATGATTCACGAATGCTCGTAGCTCTTGGAGATTCATATGAGAAACTCAATGATTTGGATACGGCAAAGAAACTTTACTGGAAGGCTCATTGTGTTGGTGACATTGAGGGAATGGCTCTCGTTAAATTGGCCAGACTTTATGCTAAATTAAAGCATGATGCAGCTGCAGCTGCTGCTTATTCAGAATATCTGAGGGAGCTGGAAGCACAGGGTTTGGCTGAAAGGGATGAGCAGTGTCATGCACAAAAGTTTCTAGCTTCATATTATCTCAACCAAGGAAAGTTAGATCTGGCCAATAACCATGCTGTAAAATGCATGGATTATAATGAAACAAGGGAGGAGGCTAAATCTCTGCTCAGAGAAATAGCTGAATTGCGAGCTAGAAGAGAATCAAAGCCAATGCAGTTGGAGGAATCAGTAGCAGCGGGATCATCAGATGACATACAGGCAGAAGATCGAACTTCAGATGCTGTACCCATGACTTTAGCCTAAGAAATGCAAAATACCTCCATTTGATTTTTTTTAAATGTTTATTTATATGTTTTGCAGTACATACAAAGCAAATACAAATATTATTGACTTATGTCCTCAATGTTAAAAAAAAAGTCATGATTAATGCTATAAAAAATTAATGTGCCCTGGAATTTGTATAAAATTACAATAAAGAACCTATATGGTTAGGCAAGATTCCTTTACCATATTTTTTTACAAAATTTTTCAGAAGAAAAAAGATTTTTAAAACAAATTTAAATATATTTCAAATGAAAAGAACAATCAGTCAAACAAAGTGCTTTCTAATGATATCCAGAATACGTTTTGGCACTTGTCTGTTCTTATACAAGGTATGTTTCTGTGCAAGATATTGGGCAGTTAAGCTTTGTAATGTGATACAAGGATACTGGTACATAAAGTGTTTGTTTTTCAACATGGCATCCAAGATTTTTTCACCATATGCATTTTTAACTGGCAGATTGGCTCCTTCATCAAGCATCATCCTAACTATTTCCAAATAGTACTTCATATTACTAGCTTTTATCATCTGAATTGGAATGTGTCCATTGCAGTTTGTGCTTTTGACATCAAATCCAGCCTGAACGAGCATCATAGCTATGAGTACATCCTCATTCTTTTCGCACGAAAGGTGCAGGAAGCTGTTACCCTTAATATCTCTAGGATCCAATTTAATAATGGTGTCCAGTAGTTCATTATTTCGTATTCTTACATTACCTATATCAGGTGAAGAGAGCAATAAGTTGTAGCAAATTTCATAAAAGGTATTCATATTTTCAACAGTGTTTTGTCCAGTTTTGGCAATCCATTTTCTCAGGCAGCTTATTCCCAATTTAGCTATGATATGGACCAAATTATTCCATTTTGTATCATCCATATGTTCCCTCTCATCAGAAATAAACTGGACCCAAAAACCAAGTGCTCTCAAATCCATTTCATCTATGGAACCAAAGTCTTCATTAGTTGCCATTTTTTCACACAGGAAAGTAAGAACTTCTTGATGTGGTGAAAAGGACTCGTTTTGCAATCTCCCAATATCAGCTGGCGTTAAAATTATATCACTAACAGGATAGGAATCTTTTGCAAGTACTAATACATTCCATAGTTTAGCAGTTCCAGTTGAAATTCTCTCAATGGTATGGATTGCTGAACGATACAAGTCAACCTCGAGTATTGTTTTGAACTTGAGAATCTTTTCATAGTTGGCTTGAAGATGGCTGTCAATTGGAATATTGTATTTTGTACTTATTTCCATTGCCAACTTCCAGTTTTCTTGAGCTCGCTTGTATTGCCTGAATTTTAAAATATAGCAACTGCTCCCACCATTTCTCGAATTTGAATTTGTTTCATGGGGATTGCATTATCAATAAAAACTTTGTTATAACCGAGGCATGCTAATTCATAAGCATCTCTACCAGAAACAGTTCTTATTTGTGGGTCTGCTCCCAATCTGATGAGAAATTCCCGAAAATTTACTCTGGAGAACCCTTCAGGCTTTAAATAATGTAGAGGGGTTAAACCTTGCATGTCCGAAACTGCAACATTAGCTCCTGCGGTAATCAGCATTCGACAGTGTTCAATTTTTCCTTCTCTACTCGCTACCATCAAAGGTGTTATCTCGTAGAGGAACTTAGAGGCAGGGATATCAATGTTAATACCATTAAATTTGTCAAGAAAATAATTAAAATTACTTTCATTTAGTCTAATGGCTACGTGTAAAATGGATTCGCCGTAATTATTTGCTGTATGGATATCGCCCCCATATTTTTCAACTATCTTCTTAGCAATCTTTATTCTGTCTTCATCGTCCCAGATTAGCATCGTGTCAATGGCTCCCTTTTTTACAAGAGTAAATAGGGCAGTCTCTCCATCATTGTTTGGAATATTTGGATCAGCCTTATTTTCCAACAGGAACTCTACTATTGAAGGGACTCCGTAATTAATAGCAAGATGAAGTGCTGTATCCCCTTCATCATTTCTTGCATCGATGCTTCTACCTTTCTGCAAGAAATACTGTATTAATTCCAAACTCCAAAATATGTTGGGGATGCAAGGGGTCCCCCGTTGTTCGATTATATCTAAATCGGCCCCCAAGGTAATGAATGCTGAAATAGAGGCTGCCTGTCTGTTGGCAGGGTCTACTGTAACTTGCTTTACTAAAGTTCTATTCCGAGATAGTAAATAACTTATCCCTTTATCTTTTAAATCCACAAGGAAGCGTTGCATATTGTTTGTGGCTCCTTCGGATTCTTCCCCTTGTTTATTCATTTTTTAAGAGTGGTTCAGATAATGCACAAATTTAAGACTTTAGAACTATAAATAACTCCTCGGCTAAGCTATTGAAAATAATGGCACAGAAGAAGATGCACTGATCCCAGCATCAGCTATATCAGACTGGATGTTCTAGCTTATTTGATTTGATATTAATACAATCTATCGATCAAAAGTCTCTGAAATATTATAGTTCGACTTCGATTCCCATAAAAAAATCTACTTCAAAAACCAAACTTGCTTATTCCACAATCCAAATTTTCCCCAAAAAATAAAGCGAGTGACCCAGGCTTAGTATTTTCTATTATACGTATTTTCTTCATAGATAGGCCTATATCATGTAGAGCAGTGCACGGATACGGATATCCGCATTTTATCCGCCAGCGGATGCGGATAAAATTACCATGTCGGGCGCGGATAGCGGATAGGATACGGATACACAATTTGTATCAATATAAATACTTGCCGCGGATAAAAGCGGATTTTTTTAGTAAGTTAAATAAAAATTTTAGAAAACTGACTTAATTTAATTATATCAGTAACAAAGAATATAGGTTATTCACAATACAGTTGATAGAAAAGCATAGGCTATTGAAAATTCCCCCTTTCTTTACGTCATCCATTATCAATTCTAGATTTGCGGATACTATTTGCGGTTAACGGAATGAACTAAAAA
>JAQGBM010001139.1:0-11322 GCA_034698405.1 Symphylella vulgaris | reverse complement strand
GGTCGCCATCTTGGCCGCCATCTTGAATTTTCGGTCAATCGATTTTTTCCCAAGAAGTAGACCGGACCCTGCATAACATATCCAAATTCCAGCTTCCTACGACCACGGAAAGTGCCAGAAATCGAATTCATAAAATTCTGTAAATTTTCCAATATGGCGGCCAAGATGGTGGAATATCAAAATTTTTCATAGAGTAAGATTTTTTACTAGGCGTTAAATACGGAATGTTAGCCAGTCTGTGATTGGTGGAAAATTTCTATTCAAATCCAGGCAAAAGTAATGCATCTCTCACGGCATCTCTCATCTCACAGATTCTAAGGCGCACCGTAAGAGATATTATCACTAAATTTTAAAATCCCGGGCTTTATAAATCTTAATTCATTATTCCAACTTTCCAGGCAGGCACTTAGGCACTATCTTGATAAATCTGTTCAATCTTCGATTTTTCAAAAATAATTAACAACCCTGGGAGGCACAATACGGAAGCATTAATATGAGGGAATTTTTAATCATGTTATTACGGAATTTTAGGCATTTTTTCTGTTTGTGGTTTGAGGCGCTCAGCACGCTAACTAAAATAAATCTGATTTATTCCTGATATCGACAATAAAATACAGTAAATATATTTTTTTTTTGTAAAGGGGGACTGCCCCTTACCCTCCATTCCGGCGCTGTGACCTTCGTTGTCGCTCATCCTCGAATTTAAAAAATCAAAAGAAATATTGTCATACATAAAAACTATCAGTCCAACATTATTATTCCTTATAAACTTAACCTAACTTACAGATTGCAGATTAATATAAAAATTAATTTGATTTTAAAAATATAGATCCGTCGCCTACCCTTCATTAATACATATCAGCATTTAATACGGTTCTATTTTTTAAAGGCCGAACTGACCATGGAACTGACCAAATTAAAAATGTTTGTAATATTTTTTAACCTATAGCCTGATTTAAAATATACGGGGCATTCCTAAACTCTACGTTATATGAGAGGATATACAAAAATTAGGTCGGAAAAAATTAATTGGGAAGATATATTTTCTTACTTAATTTTTGTATATCCACTCGCATTATTAATAACCCAAGCTGTATAGCATTTTAAAAATTTCCTTAACATTGATGAGAGCAAATCCTCCTAGAAAATATGATAAATTAATATAATAATTATTAACATATAATAATTTTACTGCATGCATTAAAGCTCTTGATTAAAGTTAGTCTATATAATAATTGCATTATACTGTAGAAGAACGTACACAGTACAATAACTTAGCAGTAATAATACCAAACATTTATTTTTATCACAGTAGTAGTTAGCCTACAAATTACAGCATTTAATTTAGTTATTGCACCGAATTTTTCAATACTACTGCATGGCAACATATAATTAATATTAATTACCGTATGATTTAAAAGTTCTGTACGAATATAAATTTTATTTAGAAAAAAATTGGAACATCAAAATATTACGTTTTAACACAATACCCAAGGGCAGGGGTATTATAAAAAATTAAGTTTCTCCGGCGGTTATTGATAGGAGATTAAACCTATTATATATAATAGGATACTGTTGGGGCTTTTATTTCTATTATTTTATTCCTGCAAGAGTGGGTATATTTAGAAAAAAAATCGGTACACTAAAACAGTAGTAGCCTAAGTTCATTATATCACAGTTAAGATCACACATCAGTACACAAAAAATATTGAATACTGATTTTTTTCCACATATAATTTTAGAGGCTATCTCTTATATTTTTTAATATCACATTATTTATCTCGGATAGAGATTGAAACTAACACACACACAAAGTTACAGCATGACTATGAGTAGTTGAGTACATTATTTTCATTTTTTAAAAATGATATAACTTGAGCATGGTAAATTATTATTTGAAATGATGTATTAAAAAATAAACGTTTTGTTTCAAGTGTTGTACAGCAAAACTCGTTTTAACACGTTCGCTACCGCCACAAAATTCGAATTTTTGGCAATGGCCCACCTCAGGGTATACTTAAGCATACCCTGGCCCACTGCACTATAAGCGCCATAAGGGTATTATTATACATGGCTCCTCCTATCGGCATATCACGAAAAAACTTTACCACTTCAAACACTTATGTTTCCCTACGTACCACTAGCATTCATATCATAATTCCCTCCCGCCCAATATTAAAATATTGCATTGCTTTTCAATTTGTGCATGGGCAGTATACTAGCCATCGGTCCTCATGGAAAATACAGGATGGCTAGTATACTAGCCATCGGCCATCTTGGAAATTACGGGATGGCTAGTATACTAGCCATCGGTAGCGAACGTGTTAACGAGTTACGACGCTTTTTCACAGTTTAAAAGTAAGTTAAAATAAGACAATTCAAAACATATGATTTTTAAATTTCGTTAAATTGGCTCGATAGAGACAATATCCAACATCAGTAAAACACTTTAGTTTCACGAAAGACCAGCTAAAACAGTGGAAAACCAAATTTGCCATAGGAACGTTTGTATACTTCACAACCTTAACTCGATTTCCATTTCTTGCAGCATCATCCGTAAAATAATACAGAGAACAGCAAGCAATTTTGTTATTTAAATTATTCAACAAAAGGGGCCACAACATCTGGTGATGCTGGTCAGTATAAAATCTTATATCCCGAAAAAATAGGATTTAACATCGAATTTATTTGCCTGGACTTCTGATAAAAGAATGCATGTTGCTGTTGGTCAGTAAATTAATCTTATCCCAGAAAATTAGGATTGCATTTCGAATTTATTGGGCTGGACTTTCAAATGAGAGGTCAGTAAATCGATCTTATCCATGAAAATTAGGAATGAATTTCGAATAATTTATTGGTCCTGGAGTATAAAAAATGTTGTTCTATACTTAACTTAGTTTTCCAAAAAAAAACCTCAGACTTTTTTCCGAGTTTGTGTTATGAATCTTAGCAGTGGCTACTCTTTTTTGCCCTTCTTTTTTTTTTCGCATTTCCTCAAGAGGAAATCTAACCCAGAGTAGCCCAAACAAGAAAAAAAAAATAAAGAAAACAGATTTCCCTACGGAATACTTATAACTTAGATCAGAGAGAGAAGCTGCTCCCGGAATCGCCTGGGACACTCTGCCTGGATGGCTGTTTATTTATTCTGGCAAGTAAGAAATAAACATATTTTACAAACTCTCATCCTAAAAATCTAATTTGTTTTTATCTTCTTCTATATATGAAAAGATAAAGTGTTTAATTTTGAACGCGGTCGAAAGATTTATATCTTCATAAATCAGAGCAAGGGAAAAAAGTTGTAGGTACCATATTATACACTGACTGCTCTGCTATACGAAAATGTGTATAGTGTACACAATAGAGAGTTTATTTTAAAAGAAAAACTGCCAACGTGGCACCCTGTGTTTTTTACTAAAATTCATTTAATACTGTACTCGAGCTAGGGTTGCCATAATTTTTTTTCTTTTCAGGACATTAGTGCAGTCTAGAAGAATTTGACTTTAGGCTATACCTACAGCTAACTTACGAGTTAGAAGAAATTGACAAAATACATATATACCATGGGCATAACTTATTAGAAGAATTTGACTTTTCGTACAATACCACCTGATCCCAGTAAGTTCCCAGCAGTGTCTGAGGTTTGTTATGTACGGTAATATGTTAGAAAAGACCAAAAAATATTAAATAATCAAGAAAAAAAAATTAATACACAAATTAAAAATACTAAGAAAGAAGTTAAACAATTACCGAATACTTGTAAGTTTTACCGACAGTATTTAACTGAGAGGGTGTCTCCACTTTAAATTTTTGTACCACGTTGCCTTAAATAATTTTCACATAGGCCTAATATTACAACCAACTTGTTGAACGAAGATGAGCCAGGAGCTGATCTAGGAATTTTTTTTTTCTTCGCAAAGGGCCCATTTTTTAAGACCAAATCCACGAATTGCGCACAATTAGGTAGCGGGGTTATGTGTAAAATTAGTAAACTCTTTAACTGCAACATACCGTTAAACTCGTAAATTTTGGATATAACCCTGGTCAGGACATTAATGCAGTCTAGAAGAATTTGACTTTAGGCAAAGAGCATAGAGAAAACAGGCCTAGCTCTTCAAACCGGAAGAAAATCTGTCGCAGGAGCATGCGCACTGCGTATAGAACTATTGTTTTTGTTTACATTCGTATGGTCTATCAACTATTTCGCCCGACTTCGCCAGTGTAAACAAGTAACGAATGCGCATCTATCTGCACATCATCATCATTATTTCCGGTTTTCCTCTATGGCGGTTTAAGCTATGACCGGAAACCACCCAAAGATGAGACGTATTCCGCTACCAGATTGGTATAAACCCCGGCAAAATCGTCTTAAATCCTACTTTTCTAAGCCTATAGGCTATAGGGAAAAATAAAAATGATAACCCGAACAGCAGTTTATTTACAACAATAATTAAATAATACGGTTTAAAAAAAAGGGATCTGGCAACCCTTTTATGACGAAAAAGAATGTTGGAACTGTTACATGCGCCTTATTTATAAAAAGGCGAATTTTATTCATTATTATATTTTGTCTATTTTTAAGAAATCTCACTTCTCTTCTATCCGATACAATGCTATATAGGGCTAATAATTTAAGCTCCATAAACGCTGAATATAATAATATGCAACACGCGCACGGGCAAAGGAATTTGGAGTTTTTAAGAGATGCAGTAATAAACAAGAATAATGGATAGAGTGGCACGGTGGCATATTTTTATATAAACTCTTTAATATATAAAGCGTTATGATCCGCTGTCGTGTGCACATTTTATGTCATTAAAAGGGGAAAGCGTGCCAATCATTGTAACTGATATTATTCTACGTCTTCGACTCTCTCTTTTTAATTGTTTATTTAAAACAGAGAAGCACTTATATTAAGCAAAAATATTCTGCATGCTTTAGCGCTAAAACTGAAAATATTACGCCCTATATAGGGTAAACTGTCCTATTATTGGCACCCCCCAGTTATTGGCAACCAATAGGGTTCTTGTATTTTTGTTGGTTTTGATGAAAGCGCCAATTACTAGGGAGTGCCAACTGCCAACAACTGGGTTTTTAACAAATTTTTTGTTTGTTTTTCTATAACATCTTAAACATTGTAGAAAAACCAATTTGAAACCGATTTTCAGAAAGCTTGAAGTCTGCTCTAAAATCTGGTGATAATAGTTTTTTTAAAGCTGCAACATATTGCATGGGAAAATGAAACATGTAGGCTACCTATAAGTCCTTAAAGTGCAAATAACTGGGTCTGGGTGGTTTACCCTATGAGAAACAACTTTGTTCCGATTTTCATTTAAAAGTATTAATAAATTAATGCTTTCCTTTTCTTCCACATTATTTTTTATTATCTATTTCCGTCAAAATTTAGGCATGTCCCCCAAAAAAGGGGAAAAAATTATTATTTTAAATGTAGAAAAAAAATTAATTAAATAACTTTTTGGTATTTTTGCTTTAGTGTTTTTATTTTTTATTTAATTAATTTTTAATGACTTGAATTTGTGAAAATTTCTATATTTTCTTTTAAAATAATTATTAAATTAAATAAAAATAATAATATTACAGTTTATATCCTATACTATTAAATTAATAAAATACTATTAAATGAAAAAAAGCAAAACGGCTTCCCATATATAAGGGAGGAATTCTCCAAACTTCATTATTTTTATGCTATACCGTAGGCCTATATTATAATTTATTTTATCATTGTCGGCATAAATTAATTACCGCTCTATTATTTACAAATAAACATTTAAAAAAATCTTATTTCTTTTTATTTAAATAACTAAATGGAAAAAATCCTTTTTCTAAATAATTTTAAATTTCAATAGCCTATCAGGAAATTTTCTTAACAAGATTTTAATCATTAATTATCCCAATGCATTCTATACATATCCTACTATATAATTACTACAGTAATTAACATTTTGCTTGAGTTATTCCGAGAAGAAGGGAAAAAAATAAACAAAGTTATATGCACATAAGGTATACTTATTATTATCAAACTCAGTAATCATATTTAGGCTTTATTTTTTTAATAGCCTATATATACCGTAATCCTTATTTATTTATATGAAGTAATTAAATTTAGAGGAAATTACTTAAAATTTCCATATCAGGGAATCTTTAATCTTTACAATATAATTAAGATAATTTTATCATTATATAAACAACACTTTTAAGTGCAAAACAATTAGGCCTAAAAAGACGTGTCGCATACTTATTTTCTGCTTGTGGTTTCCGTTCAAAAAACCAGCATTTTCCCGTAATATAAACAAGCTACTTAGACTACTTTTTTTTTTTATAAAATAGAAAAATAACATCAGATAAAGTTAATTAAATTGCTTCATATGTAGCAGATTAAAAAACACACAAGCAAGCAAGCAAGACAGCGATCATATAATTTCATTCTTAGTGACATTAATTTATGGGGAGCAACATTTCATATCCATCTCGCGAAGCACTGCTATATTATGATGAACTGTGCCCAAGTGGCTTAAGTAAACAAAAAGTTTTTTTAGTGATGCTTGTGTATGTATATCGCACAGCAAATTCGAGAAACAACTTCTGTATATTTTTTGTATATTATATAGGGCCTAGCCTATTCAAATTAACATCCATACTCCATATTAACTTATACCGGCGCGGCTGTATTATCTTATCATTCCTTATAATACACGGCATATACGGTAATTATAATGAAATACGGTCCGGCATTATATTCCGTCATTCAGTCATTACGCATGATTATTTGGAAGATACTTTTTCGTATGATATTGTACAGGGTGGCCACGTCTGGTCACATTAGGCTAACTTATTAAAAGAGGTAGCAAAGAATTAATTATAATTACCGTATAATTATTAAGCCCCCCCCCCCAGCTGCCGCAGTTTATAGGTAAACTCCCTGCTGAGGCCTTGGGGGACGGATGGGCGAATTTTACCGCAGGAGCCGCCGGCTCCTGCGGTAAAATTCGCCCCAAGACACAAAAATAGGATCATGCCGACATTTTGCATACAGATTATTCAGTTTAATGGGGGGGGGTCCTTTCTGGGCGTTGGAAACAAGGCTTTTTACCCTTAACTTCGAATCTACCGTACCAGATACCAGAATGATGGCCCGAAAATAAATGTGCATATACTCTTTGGTATACCTCTTTATTGTGGTCATCATCAGTCATCGATCACCCTGTACTGCATGTTGTAATGATCTCACTAATAGGGTAAAGTCAGCCTGGAAGAGTATGACAAATGAATAATTGTCCACTTTTGTATATATTTACTGATGACATAATGCCGGGGAGAAGATGCGATTTATTATTATTATTATTATTACTATAATGCAGTGGGTATTACAGATATGGTTAATTCCCTTAAGTACCAGACACAGAAGCTTCCAAAAAGTCCGCTCGGAAGCCGTTTTGAAGCGGGCGTTGTCTGTCGGAAGAAGATGGGTATATAATATATCCCCCAAGGTATTTCAGCGATAAGGGGGAGAGCCATATAGGCCTAAATCTGAGAGTATAATGACCATCTTCAAAAAATAAGCATAGGAGAAAATGAGCTATGGTACCGGGGAAGATTTTAAGCCTAAATGATAAAAGGGTCATCTCATCAAAAGTTAATGAGCTTATTATCTTAAGTCTGGCTGCGTAATTTAGTTAATAATCTGAATTAAGATGCAATGACAACAACATGCTGCATGCTAGACATTGTTTACTACGTAGTAATACTACAATAATAGTGACCCAGACTATATGTAGGCTTAAGCCTGTTACAAAATTTTATCAGTGGTGGCAATTTAACTTAATTAGCCTATATATTATACTGTGTTTTTATTTTTATTTTTAAATAGCCGACATGGCTGGAGCATGACTAAGCTTTTCGTTTTAAGTACTGTAACTTAGTAGCAGCTTTATAGCGACATAGGGTTCCTTATAACCCATGCACGGATAGCCTATTTATTTTTTTAGGGTTCCTTGAACTTGCTTAATAAGATGGACACGACTTTGCTACTTCGTATATGATAAATAACAAATTAATAATTCAATACTGTAAATCAGTGCTTATTCCCAAAATTTGGACTAATTATCAGTTAGAGATTTTATGTATAGAACTAGAGCATTATTGTAATGAATCGGCCGAAGAGTTACCGGTATTCGAAAACGAAAAGTACCGATATACAAAATTAAAAAATTTAAAAAATATACTATAGGTCCTAATACTATATATACAATATAGGCTACTATACTATACAAGACGTTTATCTGCATTATTTTAGTGGCACCAATTATAAGTTCAACTTCCTAGGACGTGTGATTTTTGAAGAAAAAAATTTTTTTTTTCGAAAAATGTAAACAAATTTCCCAATCTTGCAACATAAAATCACTGAAAGGGCCTATAACCCCCTATAACCGCCCTATAACCTATATAAGTTTTATAAGTTATATTATTTATATTCTACAAGTAGGCTACAATATCCAGTTCGTTGAATGGCCGGTGTTCGCGTTTATCCGATCCAGGTCCTTATCAGAATTCACAGTATTAATTAAGATCCTGATCATTTTCCTGAGATCCGGATTAGGAAAAGTCCAGTTTCTATTATAATTAGTGTACTCCTGCGCCGGATTAAACGGGGGAGGGGGAAGCCCCCCCTCCCTGGAATCGCTGGGAGGGGGGTGAAATTTTCGTAGGGGAGCGAAATTTCGCCCCAAGGGAAGGCAAAAGAAAACTCTTTTGCTTGTCGAAAAATGCTTTAAAAATCACCAAAATAAGAATTTTTTTTAAATTTCTCGGGGTTTCACCGTGTGGTTACCAGACGATTTAGACAAAAGTCCCAGACTCCAAACAGTATTTTTTAAAACTAACTTGTAATATTTAATTAACAATAACTTTTGTACGTATACAGTTACATAGTAAAAACTGTGATTTCATTATAATAAAAGTTATGTATAACCAAGAAGGGTGGTTCTTGATTTAACTAATTTAAATTTCGCCTCCGGTGGCCTGGAACAGGGATTGTTTTCAATCAAACATGGAAAATATACTTTTAATTTTCATAAATAAAAAAGAAATCGTCTCCGGCGATCTATGGGTTTATTTCGATCAAAAATGGAGTAATTTTGCATTACACCTACAAAAAATTTCGCCGCCGGCGGCAGGCATTATCTTTCTACGGGGGGGGGGGGCGAAATTTTTGGGCTCCCCCCTGGCATTTTAGGTTAGATTAGATCCGGCACTGGTGTACTCTAAAATAAGGACGGGCATACATACTCATGGTAGCCGTATATAGCCTACGGGTTATAGAGTAAGCTAATTTGTAAAAAAAATACTTTCACAGGCTGGTTAAATCGAAGTATAGTGATCCATTACCGTATAGAGAATCAGGTTATGCCGTATAGTACAAAGTTCAAAAGATCTGCAATGTAAAGTATTTTATAAAGCGACCAGCATATTTCCCTGTAGAGTCGAGTAAAATATAAAAATAATTTTTTTTTTTGGAATTCATATTATGAAAACAGGATAATAAAAATATGATTTTATAGTTTTAATAGAGGGCATAAAAAGCATTCCATTAGCCATTAATTTTGCATATTTTAACTCTTCCCCTCAGTAACATAAAAAGTGAACAATAAGAATGCATATACTTGGTAATTTTAAAGAAATAAATATCAAAACGGAATTAGTGCGTTGGGAATAAACTGGAGTCACTAAGACCGCATTTATAGACTCTTTTAGTCTCTTTATATTCTCAATGCCGCATTGTTACTACTGGGATTGATGGTGTGCGCAGCAGTTATAATATGGCCTTTTGGGTCCCAGACTGGTTTAATTGCATTAAGAAAACAGGAAATAACAATAATATTTTTTTTTTATTCTAAAAGATTGTCGATGCAGAA
Organism: Symphylella vulgaris; assembly: GCA_034698405.1. Taxonomy (NCBI): domain Eukaryota; kingdom Metazoa; phylum Arthropoda; class Symphyla; family Scolopendrellidae; genus Symphylella; species Symphylella vulgaris. Next base: position 1,393 of record JAQGBM010001139.1, on the reverse strand, counting down.
GAAGTGAGTGATGATTTTACTTTAACTGTGAAAATTAAAATTTAATACACCCAAATAGAAAATTTCTATGGATGTCTGTTTGTTTGTGGTTTGATTTTTTAACGACCCAGCGAATCGCCTTATACTCGTCCCCGTTAGTTTTGGTAAACTCCGGGAAGTCAATACATAACATCAAGGTTATGTATTGACTATCGAAAACTAAATGAGGTCACAGTTCCTGATGCTTATCCAACCAAGAACCCTGAGAATCTGATAGTCGCGATAAGGCGACAACGAAGGTCATATAACCCGACGACGGAGTGAGATTTTATTTTGCCTCAGGTAAAGGATTTACAGACCTGTGGGTAGGCTATGAGGGTTCTTTAATGTGCAGATCACAAAGGGGATCTATGTAGATAAGACCTCGGTTTAAACTCTTTATCAGAAGGAGCCGCCACTTCAAGAATTTTACTCACTCGAAAATGCTTACCTGCCCCAGAACCCGGACCTTCCGGATTCAGAGGCAAGCGAGCTAACCACACCGAACCACTGGGGCAAGCTTCTAGGGATGTCGGGACTCGGGGTCGCGGGATAAACTCGAACGAAGAGGTTCGATCCATTTAATTAGCCTATGGAACCTATTGCTACTTATCTGGGCCGTATAACTCACGAATTTATTCGGTGACCTGTAATTTTTAAAACGGAAATATCATCAGAAGGGTAATAATATTGCACATTTACCATAGATTGGGAATTTTTTCCCCATTACTGTGTTCTCTATCTAATGTATTGGTTCCATAGGCTTCTATATGGATCGAACCTCTTCGTTCGAGTTTATCCTGTGACCCCGAGTCCCGACATCCCTAGAAACCTGCCCCAGAGTGGTTCAGTGGTTAGCGCGCTTGCCTCTGAATCCGGAAGGTCCGGGTTCAAACCCCGGCTGGGGCAGGTAAGCATTTTCGAGTGAGTAGAATTCTTGAAGTGGCGGCTTCTTCTGATAAGAGTTTAAACCGAGGTCTTGTGTACATATCGATCCCCTTTGTAATCTGCACATTAAAGAACCCTCATATAGCCTATAGAAAAAAATTTCAGAATTTTGTCGATACCTTCGAATTCACAATCCAACCAGATGCGCAGGATTTGATGCTGGGACTGGGAGAAGCTTGACTGGCCACAATATTTAAATACCCCAAAATTTAGCCGTTTGGAGGGGGTCTGGGGGACCAAAGCCACCCAGCCGCCGGAGGAGAAATATTTTTTAGTCTGTTCGTCAAATTTCAAGCATTTTAACTTTTAATTATTTTAAGAACCCTACATTATCTCTATTTTGGTTCTTTCTAACCATTTCTTTTAAAAAATTATATTACTTTATTTGGGGGGGGGGGGGGCTTCAGCCCCCAAAGCCCCATCCAGG
>JAQGBM010001138.1:0-11322 GCA_034698405.1 Symphylella vulgaris | reverse complement strand
GCATCGCTTGATTGGTAAACTTACGATTTTAACTGTAGCTTTACTTTAACCATGCTTTAACTGTCTTTGGTACATTCTACCCTGAATCAGAGTAGTGGGGGAAGAGAAGGTCTCATAGCCGAAGTTTGGGAAAGTTACCATGCACCTGTTCATGTGGCCGCTATATTCCAAAAGATGTGATGGAAAATGCGCGCTCTTGGAGAAAAGAGTGCGCGCTCCTGGCCACCATTTTCAGAGTAATAATGGAAAATGAGTGCTTGGAGAGAAAAAGTGATCTCCTCTTCCCCCACTAATTCAATGGTTAAAGTAATACTTCATTTTTAAACTTACCCAACCATGCTCATAACAGCACATGTCTGACAGTAGGATAGCCTTGCCGAATACCAGGATGTAGGATCCGGAAAAGTGCGCAAAAACCAATCGCTAAAGATGGGCGGATGATTAATCAATAGCTTGTTTCTGAAGATGTCCAACTTCTTATCTTCCGAAAGTCCCTTACTGATATTTAGGGCTCTTATCTGCTGCGCTGTCATGGCTGGCATGTTCTTGTCTCTGTGGAGCTTTAGAAGAATTTCCCTCAAGCCAGTCAGATTAGGAACCCACTCAATGCAACCACACTCTTCATTAAGCGGAACAACAGTATAAGTTCTAATGTAAAGTTGTCGTCTCTTTGCTTCAGCGTTTCTCATCAAGAACTTGTTAACTAACGCATTAAACTCCATGAGTCTAAAGTCTTTCCTTAAATCGTCTTTGGGTTTGGCCATTATGATGTAAGGCTTGCCATCGCTACCTTTAAGGGTAACCTTTTTGGGTTTTTGCATAGATGGCATTATTTCTACCTTATCTTCAAATTGTCGAATATAGACCATGTGTCTTGGAAAGGGATTATGATTTCGCATTTGGACATCCTCTGTTGGTAGGGTTACTGTAATAGCTGATTGAAGGGGTAACAGGATCTTTGTAAAGTTTGGGTCATCCAGGAATTTGGTCCAACCCCTTGTCATGTGATGACTGATACTCATCTCTTTGGAGTTTGATTCAGGAGGGGACTTCATGGAAAGTTCTAGAATTTTGTCAGCGAAGGTATGGTAATCGTGGATTATCTTCTTAAGTTTAGGTTCTATCTTGACTGCGTCTATGAAGACTTCTTTGCATCTACTGGCACGGTCTTTATCCGATGATTTGGATACAACCATCATTTTCCACATAGTTTGATTGGGATAGCATACTAGAACTTTGGCCAAGATAGATTTGAGTTTATGGAACACAGCATTATTAGGATGGCAAATCCTCGAAAGCATTTGGGGTAGAACTGTGTAGAACAAGTATGGAGGCAACTCTGACATTCCACCCAACGAAATATCGTGCATTTTGTTTAAACTTGATCTAAGACAGTCTAACCCAGCCAGGGAATTTCGAACTTTAGGGTCAGCGCTCTTTTCATAATTAGATACGTAAGATCCAAATTCGAACCAGATACTCAAAATTCGTGGCATGGACTGATAGACGAATTGACACCCGAAAGCCAAGGATTTAGCGTAATACACCATGGTATTGAAGGAATAATCGCATTTCATTTCAATCGACTTTTTCTCATTAATCGATAACAGCTTATCGTAATATTGGGCAGTAGCAAATATGGCGTTCTCCCATTCAGGATAGACTTCTCGAGCCTCCTTGTACATCTGGGAGATTGCCGCACTGTCTAGGTTACCCGATTCTTCAGAATATTGGGCAAGCAATAGTTTGGCTTTGGCATAATCCTTGATTCTTTCGATACTTCCTCTTCTCATATCTCCCGCTTCGGTGTACAAATCTTCGGAAACCTTCCTTAAACTTGTAATAGCATATTCGGCCTCGCCTTTGTGCCAATGCCACTTTGCTTTTTCGATGAACAAGTCTGGTAGTTTGTAGTTGGAAGCCCGTAACAGACAACTGTATGCATGTTGTAAATGACCACCATTACGAGCTAAATTTGCACTCTTTAGCCACAGCTTTGCTATCTCCTTTTCCAGAAAATCGGAGGACTCTTTCTTTTTCTCTTTAGCAAAGTTCAAGAGGACCCTTCTGAAAGCAAGTACTGGTTCCTGGTACCTCATTGAATTCTGCATAACCTTGAGCCTTCCTTGCCAACGTTCAATCAGTGTTTCGGTTAATTCAGGCTTTAGAGAATCAATAGTTACGTCAAAGTTAAGAAAGGTTGAAATCCCTTTGTCTAGTTCATTGAGTAGATGTAATTTGACAACATGTTCGTAACCTCTTTGGTAAGCTCCCTTCTCCATGCTAGCAGCAGACAATGGGGTAACTGCACTCAAATACAAAGATTCCATTTGCTTGCCATACTCTTCTTGCATCCCATTTCTGGCTAGAAGCAGAAGATTACCTATTCCACTTCCCCAATCATCGTAAGTCACCTTATCCTTCTTCACAACTGAGTCTAACTCGCCCCAACTTGCAAGTCTCCATGCTGCTTCGATCCTGTACGACTCTAAACTTTTATCGACTACTGGGTTTTGGGCAGACAAGCCTTTGATGTAGACCATTGCCGTATTTGGTTGGTCCAGGTCCATTAAACATCGTAGAACCCCTTTATGATGGTTCACATTTTGTGGTTCTTTTTCCAAAGATTTTTCGTAACAGACCATAGCATCTTGGAGCTGTCCCGTGCTTTTGTACTGAATGATTTGTTCTTCGAGTTCTGGGTCCTCCCTTCTTGCAGCTGCAACCCCAGCCACTCCATCAGGTTCTTCCAAACAGACGTAGAGTTTCTGAAGCAAACCTAAGTGGGTACGAAGCTCAGACTTCTTTGATCTTATGTGGGCTTCCAAATTCATCAAAGACCTTGTGTAAGCCTGGCACCCGTAGCTTGCCAGAGCTAAAACATCATTTGGAATGTTATCCAGAAATTCTTTAACCCTGTCGTAGGCTAGATCCTGTTTTTTCATCTTATCTGGTACCTTTTTCCTATTATACATCCACAGGGTCAAGTGATCGAGTACCGAAAATATGGTTTGGGAACACATGGCTTGCATTTCAAGGACTACAGAGGATGGTTTGGAATCGTTTAAGTCTGAGGGGTAAGAATCCTTAAGAATAGCCATAAGTTCGTTTAATACGGGTCCTTGATCATGGTATTGAGAATCTATGAGGAAATACACCATGATGTGAGGAAGCAGGAATACGGCAACGTGGAAATCGTGTTTGAAGACAAGCCAGCAAGATTCGAAGACTTTTTTCGCTGTATCGTACTTGACTTTGGTGATAAGGTAAAGAGCAAGATTGCAGACCCAGTCAGAAAATACGGTTCCATGTTTGCTACCGTAAATGGGTAGATTTATGCTTGGGATTTCTCTCCTTCTCGTATACCTGCAAACAAGAAGATTTATTCTTAGTTTTTTACATGTTTCGTCACGGTAAGCAAGAAAGGTTATACTGTAACCCGACATCGGAGTGAGATTTAATCATATTCATAGTTAGCCCAGAGAGGGGCACTATCCCTAACATAAGGGTTCTTTAATGCGAAAATAATTATCCATACATCATAATTTTCAGATATCGAGAGAGAAAAAAGATTTTTGGGTACCGTAGTTTTTTTGGGGTGGGGGTTATTTTTGTCTTGTTTTGGGTAAAAATGTGTGCACTTCAGGCAAAAATATTGATACATTAGATGTAAATTGTACATTTGAAAATGTCAATATCCTAAAAAGTACGATTTTGTAGGTCCTTTTCCTCCCCCTTTATTAGAGGTTTTTTCTCTTCTCATTTTTTGGGCAAAAATTATGGCAATTCTGGTTAAAATATCGATATTTTTAGCTACAGTACTTACTTCGTCTCAAAGAATGGCAACAGAATTTCTTGAAAATTTTCGGGGAATCTCTTCCATAGTGAAGATTTCCTATCTTTCTTTTCTCCTATGAAGATTTTTAGTAACTCCTGAAGGGCGAAAAGGGTCATGTTGTGTGACCTTGAATCCTGGTCTCTCAGGAAGGACTTGATGACAACGGTCACCAAATCATATGCAAAATCCTCATCATCCACCGAGGTGGATGCCATTTTTCCCCTCACTGTCGAACTTTTCATCTCCAAATGTACGGGGTCAATGGCCCCTAAGGACCCCAGACATTGACCGCAGAGTATACGGATCCTTGGGTCAGTCTCTCTGCAACCAGCAACCAAAGCCTGCATAATTTCGGGGATAATAGGGTCAACTACTTCACTGGATACAATAAGATCGTAGAATTCGTTTTGGTTGGAACGGATAAGCTGTTTTAGACTCACGAGAGCGTCCAATCGAACCTACGACAAAAGAAAAATTGATCTTTTAAGGACGTTGCTCCGTAGATGCCCAGATGTATAGGAAAATCCTATGTTAAAAATGAAGTATCAAGAAAGTTGTTAATTTTTTCCTATGATAGAGTAAACCCTTCTGATGAGATTTCCGTTTTAAAAATGTCAGGTCACAGTCGAAATTCGGGAGATACAAGTCCCAGGAGTTTGAATAGGCCTATAGATTTCTACGGAAGCAAGAATATTTTAGGCAACTTTCTAACCAAAAATCTCAGGAATTTCGGCGATGACGTATCATTTTTAAACCGGTTATTTCCTTAGAAGGGTTTAATTAATCTATTTTAGTCTTGATACTTTCCATTCCAGCTCCAACACCCTTAAAGAAGTTAAAAACAAAAATTCTTACGCCAATGCTTTCATGTGTAACTCCTTTCATAATATGTTGGACTTCGTATTGGAGGTCCCTCTTGCCCATTCTTTCCTTATTCTCCCTTAGAACTTCTCGGACTTCTGCCAATTCGGGAATTTCGGGTATGAAGTAAATTTCTTCCAGGTTTTCCTTGACGTGTTCAAAATTTTCGACCACCAGGAAACTAAAGATGTCGGCAACCTTTTGGGAAATCTTTTGCAGGAGAGGGAGCAAAGTGGCTATCAGCTGGCTCAACAAAGAACCCAAGACTTGGGGTTCTACGGTCCGTACAAATGTGTCCCATGCTGAACAACTCACCTAGGGGGTTAAAGTAATAATTATTTTAGCCTCAATCTGGTTTAATATTAACTTAAAGAGAAAAGACTGATTAAAACTATTTCAAATAATTTAAGTATCATAAATGTTCGTTTGCTTATACTGTATCTGAGATTTTTATAGTGTTCAAAAACGCTATGGTTTTACAGGGTTCGGAACCATTTTGCATTTCGGTTCCGAACATTTCGGTACCGGTTCCGGTTTTTCCAAAACTAAATGTCAGGTTTCGGTCCCTATTCTACTGGTTTTCTTAAAATTTTAACACAAAATATTGGTCCAATTCTGGTATTAATTTTTTAAATATTTCTGTAACAGTTCCGGTTCTTTAAAAACAGGTTTTAGGTTCTGTTTCCGAACCATTATTTTAAGGGCTTAGGTTAATATAAAAAAATTCAATTGCGGTACCGGTACATGAAGGTATAAGTCTAAGATAATGGATATTTCTGAAACTTATATTGTTTGAAAAGATTTTTAGCCCAGAATGGAGGGCCAAAATTCTTTATAAACCTACCTCTACAAACTCAATATCTTCAAATTGTAAAGCAGTACGCAGGGTAGCCATTAGCTTGATTCGTATTGGCGTAATGTACTTTGGTCCCATAAGCCTCATTATATCAACTAGACTTTTAAGGGCCAACTTCTTTTCTTCCTTCGATACATTTGGGGTTAGAAGTCTGCCGTCAAAGAAAGCTAGAAATCCTAACAGTCTGGGGTTTAGGAACTCCACTAAATCGTCTTGATTTTTGATAGTCATTACTCTTTCGGCCTTAGAAGCCACTATTGCTAAACCGTGTCGTATTTGGGTTGGGTGACTATTTAGATAGAGTAAGAGCTCATTATGGATATCTTGGTTATTGCTTCTAAATACCGATTCTATTGGAATGCCTACAGTTTGTTCTTGGATGTAAGAAAGTGCGGTACTGGTCTCCTCTTTGCTACAATTTCGTACCATATACGAAAAAACGTAGCCAAATTCTTGCATCATGATGTTACTCCTCGTGCGACCCGCATTCTTAGAGAGTAAACCGAAAAGAGACCGCGATTCGGGGGTCGCTTTGCAGACTACGTGGGGCAACATGTAACGTAGGGATTGGGATAAAAAGGACTTTAAATCAGAAAACTCCATAAATAATGCAAATTCGGTTAATATGCTAAGACCCTTGCTACCCTGTTCTGTCCTTTGGTATTCGTACAGTACATCAAATATGGTCTTACAAATGTCCTCTTTAAATTTGATGAAAATACCGTTAAGTCCCAAGCATCGTACGGATGAAATTCTGATCAATTCTTTGCCTACAACGTCAGAGAGGGTACTGTAATAGTAGGAGAGGTAGCTTTCAACCAAGACAACCACAATAACCAAAAGTAGCGTGTCATCAGCATCCCCGGCCAAGTTGCTTATGGTCAAGAGGACAGTTTTCTGCAGGTCCAAGTCTCCGCAACGCTTTGCCTCAGACATAAAGATCTTCATTTTGTGAACAAGGGATATCATAATCTCCCCTTCAAAGTTGCCCATTCGAGCACCGACGTAAAAGCTAACCTGTTAAGAAAAGATTATCTTTAATTAATCAAATTATTCGTACAGCAAAACGTATACTATACCTGTTGGCTTAATTCGTGTCGAACAGCATAGCTTTTATCGTTCATGAAATCTAGACATCCTTCCCAGAGATCGTTTTGGAGTTTGCAATGTACAAAGACATGACTCATCTGCTTGACTAAATTAATCTTCACCTGGTCTTCGCTTTCAAGTGTTACCCTTAAAACAGTAACTAGAAGCCTGTTGAACGACTCGTATGGAACAGTTCCACAGGACTTGGAACATGCTAAAACAAAACTGTCATAGGTTTCAAAGCTCTCCGGGAACTTCTGGGTTATACTGCATTGCTTGCTTAGAACGCAACTTAAAGTCCCAAGGGTGGTCACAATTTCTTCTCGAAGATGGGGCTTTGAAATAAATAATTGCTCAAGCATCGAGACGAGGTTTTCGGGGGATTCTACATCCAATTGTTGATAAACGAACCAAGGAATGCGTTTGATAATTGCGGCTTGAAGTTCCGTTTCATCGCTACAGAGTATTTGTCCCAGAACTTGTAATCTTGAGATGGTGACAGAACTGCTTGGCAGAAAACTTTGAATAATTAAACAAAGTTTTTGGGTTTCAAGGTCCCATTTGCCGTTAGATTTTCTGCTTATTTCGAGAAATTGTTTCTGGTTTGAAGTCCCGCTTGTACCAAAATTTAGGGGAACCGATGAAATGGTTCCTATAGTATGAAGAATTTCCTCAATGTAGTTTGACTTCTTCCAAACCGTTACAAGAGGTAGTATGGACTTTATAATGATCCCATACACTTCCTTAACAGTTTCCAATAATTTTTCTGAGGCACAGGCAGTCAGGGTTTTATCCCATACAGCAAACATCTGAGTTAGCAGCATTCTCGAGAACCATTCTAGAGTAACAACCTCCAAGGACAAGCATTTTGTAGGATGATGGATAAAGCCTAGTATTCCGATTTCCAAGATTCGCTGGATAGTATTTAGTGTTCCTATTAAAGGAATTTTCTTATTTGTCAAACCTTGTTGGGCAATGGTTGTATGATTGATAAGAAGTTTGTGAAGTTCGTTCCAAGTACTTGACAAGCTAGTAGCTGGAGTAAGTCCAATACTGTCGTAAATATCAGCTTGGGTATTTATGAGGGACAAGTTGGTTAATTTGTTAGGCACTTCATAGGTAGTTGTTTTAGTTATCTCTAAATCGACCAACAGATAGAAGCATCTAACATAACAAGAACTAGCCACAACAGATTTTTCTAAGGCATCAAGCAAGTACTTTCGGAATCCAGATATGTTGTCATAGAGCACTAGTTTTGGATAGACTTTCATGTCAATAATTAAATGGGAAATTAGGGAAACAATAGCTTCCTCTAACTTGATATTCTTTATCAAATTAAATCCATAAGTGCTTAGTGTTTTGCAAAATGACTTCCAAAATATAAGCCACATTGTGTTATCCATACAAGTGATGTATTCTCTTTCTTTGTCTCTCATTGCTACTAGACTCATCCAACATTCGGCCAAATACTCTTCCATTCCATTGTAGTTACTGTCTCGATAAAATTCGCCATTACAAAATAAAAGTGTCAAGTGTCCAAGAATGTCAAGCAAATGCTTTTGCTGGGGTAAGCTTTCAGATAAACAGTCGTTAATTAACGTATTGCAGAAACGTAACCCTTCTCCTTTAAATCCATTACTTCCATTCTTTATTTGATCAAAGACAGCTGCCCACAACTCAGTAACAACTTCGGAAGAAATTAATGGTAGGTCAGCAGCTACCCCCTCTAAGCATTTCAATAAAATTAACTGGAAATCTTCATTTCGTTCCAAATTTTCTATATTTATTGCGATATTTTCTACGATAAGTTGTTCCTCTTCCCTTATCTTTCTCAAATTTTCTTGGTTAATTGTAAATATAGTGATGCAGGCTGGATCATCCAAATTTACCAGTTTTTGCATTGTTGATATTATTTCCTTCATTATGGTTACAAAGAATTCTGTGTCTTTTGACTTTATAACGTGTAATAGGTCAACCATAACCGACAGGACATCATCTCTAAATTCGGCCAAGTTAGGATGACTACCAATAAATGTAATGGATTGCAAAATATATGAAGAGTAGATCCTACATATCATTCTGTCGTTAATGTCAACCTGAGAAACGCTTCCACCAGAAACAAAGTGAACGAACATATAACTACTGCCTTCAAGTAACTGTTGTATTGAACCGACAAATCGGGGAACTTTGGAAGTGGCTTGGTTTAGGCCATCGTTTAGGCACAGGTCTCTTACCATATCGGAAATAAACACTTTTAGCGTTTTCCTAAACGTTTTGCACATCACAACTGTGTTATCTTCATTATCGTTGCCTTTTTGTACAGCCATATCACCGTTTTCCATTTTTACAAATAGAATATTTATAAAACTAAAGAAAAAATTATGTCAACAAGAAAAATGTGTTTGTATTCGTGGGTGCCGCCATTTATGTTTAGTTGCCAATTTTAGTAGAAATATTTTTCCAGGATTTTTCTCATTTGAAACTTTCAACTTTTTGGAACAACAATAAAGAAATAATTCAGATTTATATTTTTTATAAAAAATTATGTTTACCATTAAACATATTTACGTATGTTTCGTAATAATTATAACACAAGACCTGACAAGACTTTTTGAAATTGTCAGGAGCAAATAACACACTGGAGTGAACAACTAAATTTGGCAGCACTGATTATGTGATTTCGGCAAATATAGGCGATTTTCCCGCGTTTTCGTTCACTTATCGCAAAATCTCGCGCAGTCTCGAATTTTGGTGGTGTTTTTAGTTAAGGTTTTAGTTCCAAATTCCACCACGAGATTTGGTAGAGGGCGTGAAAGCGTGCAGTAACATAATTCAGGCTTTTTCTATGGAGAAATCGACTTCTATCTGTTATGTGCTTCTGGTTATATCTAATAAATGACGTCATTTATTAAAATAAGTGGATAAGGGAAAAGGCTAAAATTTAAAATTAATTGTGAGAAAACTATTGGTCCTATGAATGTCAAATTTTGTATTTATTGCTATTTAAGTTAGCACTTGAAGAATAATATAAAATTGTTTAATTTGATGGGAAATTCTTATTCGTATAATTACCGAAGGTTGAAAAATGAGTAGAAGGTTGAGAGAAGGTGATCGAGGAATCTTTACTCTTGAAACAAAAACTCTATTGTATGTAGCCCAAGGATTTAGTACGAAATCAAGAGTAGAGGTGTGCTGCTCTTCATATTTCATCATTGGAAGCAAATCTATTCCACACTGGAAAAAAATAATATTATTTGCACTGTTTTTTTATTTTTATTATTCCATTAAGCGTAACATTCTATTTAGCTGGAATGAAAAAAGCTGGTTCACGTGCCACCAAGTGCGTAAATTTTTACCAAACTTAACCCACATTTTAGAAATGGATATTATTTTTCTAAACCATAATAGAGTAGGTTAACTTTAAAATTATGCGATTGGGGGTCCGTAAACAGTCTAATCATTTCCCACCTAATCATCGATTCCACATAGGGATGGCGTTTTTACCGGTAAAAAAATTTCTTTCATCAGTTAATTTACTGGTAAAATTCTGGTAAAAATCTGGTAAAATTAGGTAAAAATCTCTTTTAATTTTATATAACGTTATTTTTTTTTTTATTATAAAATAATAATTTATCACTAACAGTATACTATCATTTAAATTATTTTCTGTGATTGCAGGTCATAAATTATTGATGTTTAACACAATTTTTTCCCCTTTGGAAACTTTTATATAATTGACTACGTCATCAAGAAAGATGAATATACTAAAATGAGCCCATCATCCAATAAACCGATACCAAGTACTGTACATTATACAGGTCATTTGGGAGTATTTTTAGATGGAAAACAGTTTGAGAGGTTTCTATTTCATACTTTTGTTGAAAATCGATTATTAGATTTTACTGATTTTTACTACCCGGTACTTTTTTACCGGTAATTTTTCGGTAAATTAACCGAATAATATTCTCGCACTTCCATCCCTAATTACACCTATATAGGACTATGATTGCGAGGGGAAAAAACACTGTCGTAAGTTATACATTAATTTTATACACACGTCCAATGTTTGGAAAGAGTTGGGAATTAACGCCACCAGTGTTTTATTTCTCACCATGGAAACTCATTGGACTAAACGCGCGTAACTTAGATGACAACAATGCTGCTTATAGATAACTGCTGCGATGCAGCGTGGGAACACAAGCGTGGGACACAGCGTGGGAACACAGCGTGGGAACACAAGCCCGGCACGGACTTAATCCGTTATATCCACCTACAGCGCGCCCCCCTAAATTTTCTCGAAACAATAGCTTCTCTATTTCGGGCCTCTTTAGAATTCGGGTACCTACCACGCAGGTGGAAGGAATCCGAGGTTATCATGATACCAAAACCAAATAAAGACCATAAGCAACCTGGGAATTACAGGCCCATTAGTTTAACTTCCGTTCTTTGCAAGTCGCTGGAAAAAATCCTAGTACCCAGGTTGCACGTCTTCTTCTTAAGACGTTATACCGGATTTTCAATCCGGTTTTAGACCAGCGCACTCTACAAGCGATAATTTATATCGCTTATCCACCCATCTCCAAAAGGGCCGGGACGCCTCTGGCACGGTGCACTCCTTGGTAGTCAGTTTCGACGCCGAAAAGGCCTTCGACACTGTCTGGCATGCGGGACTCATCAC
>JAQGBM010001137.1:0-11324 GCA_034698405.1 Symphylella vulgaris | reverse complement strand
AGAATATTTTATAATAACAGAGGTTAAAATCAGCCACCCTTACTTTATTTTTGATCACGGGCACTGCTCTCTATGAGAAATTAACATGGGATATCTACAAACGTTGACGCAAAAAATGCGCGAGTGTCCAGTCCAGGAGAGTTAATAGTCCTAGGTTTAGTAGTAGATTCGAGGCTAAAAAACACTTGAGCAATCGAAATTTAATCTAAGACTATAAAGTCCAGTCCAGTCTCTATTTTCGATTAATTTAAGCCTGACTTATATAAGCCAGGCTTAAATTAATCCCAACTTCAGCAATCGACCTCTATAGGCTAGTTGGTCTATAGCCTACCCTACGAGCCTTAGGCCCACCTACGAACCTCAGGCCCACCTTCAAGTGAGCCTGCCATAGATATCATATATGGCAATAAGAGCTTGGCCTCTTGGATGTGCATATTATAAGACAGTAAAGTTTCTGTCCTGAGCATTTGTACATCACGGATAACTTACTTAATCTTCATAATATGCACTTAATCATATGTTTTTTTTTTGTATCAAAAGCCCTATTGTCATCACTCATCAGAATGATGATTCAATCATGCTTCACTGAATCACTGTTTGTTATGAAGAAAGAAATGATACGTTTAATTCAATAGGGCCTGTTGCTGAATTATATTTTCGTCTAGCATTTTTTGTGCTTGCTTAAATAAAAGTACCTTCCCTATAATTCTTCAGTACTAATTAGGCTTACTTTAAGCCATCCATTCTCAATAATATAAAACATTTTGACGTATCTTACCGGTATAAACAAATTGAATACGGAAGTCATGTAGGAAGGGGTATATCATACAGAAATATAATTGGCTTTAATTTAATATTTTTTGGAAGATTTTTATCTTGAAAAATATTTCCAATAAAGTCATTACCGAACGTTTCATATTTTTATCTTATATTTTATATAGGCCTATGAAAAGGATGGCTATTATTAGCTTAAAGTTATATATTACTCTATTGAATAATATATGATTGATCTTTGAATTCCATAATGCTCTGATCGCGGAGAGGAGCCTCATAACAGCAATATCATTACGAGATACTTTTGCCCATCATATGCCAGCATGTTTGGGAATCTCTATAGGTATTGAAATGCAAATCAAGAGGCAATCATGAGTTTCCTTTTGAAAGTGCATGACAGGAAAAAGCAAAATACTATATATACGGCGAAGAAAATCCGATTTTGAAAATTATATATGGCATAGAATATTATTTACCTTATATATATTCTCTATATGCTGCTGTATATCAGCATTATAAGCCACGACTGACTAGGCAAACTTTCTAAAAAATGGAAAAAGAAAAGTTTTTCATCGAGATTTATTATCGAAAAATTTTATCGATAATTCACAGTCATATCCTTCATTTTTGCGATAATTGGAGACTTCGTATAATTAGTGTAGTGTTATATCAAGAAACAAGTTCAATAAAATACAAGAGTGTTAATTAACTGTTATTAATAAACCTTTACCTGGTACTCTTATACTTGGTAAGTGCTCTTCCAGGTAGTTGTAGGTGGCTTATTATAATGTTCCACTCTTATACCAAGTTAAAGATATCACCATATAATATTATTTAGATGTTGGAAATCGACTCATTAAAATGATTTTGGGTTTACGCAGTAAATATGCTCAAAAAGGCATTACTAAATATTGCAAACCCCGCAATAGGCCAGGGGTGAGGACTATATAGGGGTCCCAAAGATGCAGAGACATTTTCATCTCAATTGAGGATGTACTCGTATCCTCATATAGCGATGATGATTAACGCGTTTTTATTTACGAGTTTGTTAGGACTCTACCTAACTCGAGGGGAATGGGCCTAATGAAAATGGTCATGGAACAGACCACCCATCCTATAGACTGACTTCATATGGTGACACAAAATATTGTTGATACATCATTAATCGTTGACATACTCAAAAATACGGAGTATTATTCACAAAAACTAACTAATTTGACACAAATTTGTCTCCGGCGCAGTGCAAACTATTATGTAAAAAAATCGCTTCTCGCCAAAACCTATACTCCGAAATTGGTTTCAACAAAGTACGCCGCTGATCATGCGGTATTAATAATTACAAATTTCTTGGAAAATAATGTAAGGTATACAAGTATAAACGTACAGTATACAGTGTAGACTATCTCTAATAATAATGGAAAATACAATAATATGCATATACGAAATATATCGCACACGGTATTACTCCGAATAACTTGAACAGTAGGCAGGCCTATACCTTACATAAAATATTCAGCTCGCTCTAATTCAGTTCATACAAAACCGCAAGTCTATATTTCATATTGTTATAGATATATAGACATGTCCTATGGGAGAAAATGCATAATATCGCATATAATATTAAATTTCCAATAAGTCTAAGATGCAATTTTATCAAGACTTTTTTTCATATGCTATTTTTTCGATCCAAAAACTAAATACTCTAGAGCAACTGAGGCAGGTTATTGCATAAGCATATCTCTAGTGTCTTAAAAAGTATGCAGCATTTTATTAGTTTAAAAATATCTTCACCCTATAATGTGAATAGTTTCTCTTTTCCTCTCATTATGCAGTCGTTGCATAATGAGAAAGTAGAAAGTACTGTATATGTATGCACATCCAGGCAGTTTTGACATTGCCCTGCTGCTGCCTTTAGTTTTAATGTTCCTGGATATAGACGTCGGGTATAAGCTCGTCCCAACTGACTCAAAGCCAATTTGCCTGCGATCCCTAGGAGACGAAACGTTGTTTTCCTACCAAAAAGTGTTGCCAGAAACTAGGGCAAAAATTCAAATCATGCATGATCAAATGGGTCGCTGGAATAAGTTAGCTTCGAAAAATTTTAAGATCGAACGGAATAAGCTCGCCAATTTTAACTTCGAACAGGTAATTTCAAAACAAATTCGATAAAAATCGAATAAATTCCTACACAGAATAATTCTCTGATTTATTCTGTGTCGGAATTTATTCGATTACTTATCGAATTTGTTTCGAAATAACCCGCTCGAAGTAAAAATTGGCGAACTCATTCCGTTCGAAATTAAAGTCGTTCGGTGCTATTCCAGCGACCTATCCAAATTTATTTGTACTCGTAGAAGTAATTTTTGAAGATAAGAAATGATAATAAATAAATGTTGAAGAATGTTATGAATATTGACACGTGGGTTAACTATATAGAAAAAAAAATTAGCAATGAATCCAAAATGTTTTATCAATTTTTATTCATTTACAATTCAGTGTTTCCAGTTTTGAAATATTAGTTAGGTACCGTATATGAAGATTAATTCATACGTTGAGAAAAAGAGAGCTTGACGAAGGAAAATAATAAAAATTCGAACAAATTAATGAGGTGATTTGTGATTGAGACAGTTTAAAACACGAGTAAAAAAATACTCCGTATGTTTTCCATAATACTCCTGAATTGGGATTGAATTTATGTTTTTATTTTGTTTAGTGTTGTTTGTACGTATGATGGGTCTAGTTTATTTTATGGCACGAAAGCTACGGTACTTTTATAATTTTTTAACATTTTCGTATAAGTTAATAAATAATGAAACTGAATGCTGTGGAAATGAGTTTTAATTTTCCGTAAAATTACCTCAACACCATAATTTTGAAAATAATTCCCTTTCAAAACGGATCTTTATCGAGCATCGATCCTGAATAGCACACGAATTCTACAGTAGTTTCAACTTATTTACAGTACGGTACGGTAATGCGCTATCTCATTATTGAAACTTGTTTCATTAAGAATTATTGAGTATAAAATTATTCTGGGCTCCCTCTGCAATCCGAACATTTGTATATAAACTTTAAATCGAAATAGCATGCAAAATAATTTCTGTCGTAATTCTTAAAGAGGGAAGGGTTTGTACAATCTAGGACAAAAACAAATGTTTACATCTCGTATAACGTTTTCAGCTAATCTGGCAAATCTTAATTTCAGGAAACCAGCGGGTACGTAAACATTCATTTGCAATTGTGTACAATAAATCTTGGCCCTATTATTAGAAGACACTGCCGCACAGCTATTCCAAGTTTCTACCGTACGTCCATTAATAGAGTAAGTTATTTCTCTTAACTGCAGCTCAGGAGAGGTTCAGTGTTTTCTTAAAAGATGAAAATTAACACTCTTAACTTCCATTACATTTACAAACAAAGCTCATTTTTGCGTATACATAGAGATATTTTCTATTCATTAGCATATGAAGAGGTTTAAAATTCAACTACTGTACTTTGCAGTCTATTGTCAAAAACATTAGGCAATGATGGTATGGCTGAATATAAGGTGTGTTCTTCAGAAAAATATAGAAAGAAAACAAACAATTATGTTACGAGAGTGAACCAGAAAGCAAAATAATAAAAATTTACTGCTTGAAGTATAATGTTGTGTACAATATTTCACAGCAATGTAGGCCTACTCTTGGTCGAAACAATATCGCTCTCGCAACCTTCCATCTAGGTTCTAGCTCTCTTGTCTGGAACACGCGTATCTAGCATAAAGAATTTATTTACTGTCGCATGTAAGTCTTCAATGGGTCCCGCGAGCGCAGTTACCCTATTCACTGGAATGCAGTATGAACACCGTATACACTTCTCCAAGTTTTCATACTCTTGCTATAGCTGAGCAGCTATACCAGTACGTATAACTGTGTATTACAGTAGTATAGTTCTCGCCTGCGCACTGCTATAATACTTTTGCGTGGCTTAGCTTAACTGGTTCTACACGTTTTCATTTTTTTCTTCTCCTTTTTGTTTTGTTCTTTGGGAAATTCAGCAATAGTGCTCCAGGGATTCGGTTCTAACTCCTTGTGCGAACAATTGATTGTCGTCAGGTCTCCACAGACCTGCTGCAAACCTATATCTCGTGTGACGTTATCTCCATGCAAGGACCAGCACTGGGCCAGAGGAATACTAACTTGTAAGAATGGTCGTATTGGGTTTAGCTATAAGCCTAATTCTCCACCTTTTCAGTTGCATGTATTATGAGAAAAAAATCACCTACAGAGCATTAGCTTTAATCTATAGAATGAAATTTAAGGAACATGAAATAATTATAATCTGAATAATAAATGTGTTTGACTTGAGTTCAATTTATTATGAAATGTATTGGACCAATAGAGTACATTAAACTATGGTTCACTTAAGGGAATCATTCAAAGAGTAATGATTAATGGATATACCCCAATTCGGTGTTATAAATCCTTTTGGCTTTATTTATACGAGGAGTACCCGTATATGGGTATAAATAACTTAATCAATTATTGTAATATTTTTGTAACTGACATTTTTGAGACTTCCATTGCTTCCGCATACAGTAAAAATTACTTTGCAATAAAACGGGAAAAAAAATTATAAAAAAAAAAAAAATAACAAAAAATATTTGAATTTATTTTGAAATGCTTTCATCAAAAATTCAAAACTAACATCATGCGTATTATTTATAATTTATTATCACATTAATTAATTTAATCTAACACAAAAGCTATTTAATTAAGCATGGATTAAATAATTATTTCCATATAAATAATTACATTTTAAAGTAAAATTCATAATAAATTAATAGCGGTATGCAAATTCAATAAACAAAATAAAATTTGCATTCGGTTACTAATAATTTAGGCTAAGTTTTGATAAAACATTTGATAAAAACTATAGCATACTCTATATTGCTATAGCACTATAGGCTATATAGACTGTCTTATAATTTCTCTGTGCTTTTTATATGCACGCTTATTTATATCCCTTATAAAGATTTTACCATCCCAAAAGCGTGGACACTTCTGTCAAAGTTACATTCCCGGAGATCTGAAGGATTTACCAGGCAATTGAACATGTGGTATATATTTTATACATTATATCCAGGCACACACAGTCAAGGCACGTGAATAGAGAATCAATATTCAATCAACACCTGGCTCTCTTTTTTGATATACGAGTATACTTTATATATTTCTGGCTACACATCATTCTAATTGAAAATCTACTGAATCCATAACACTTTCTTTTCTATAAACGCCAAAGATATTAGAGAGGTAGAAGATAATAGGCTACATATTTTTCCTATTAGTAGCCTATATCCATACATTGCAGTATTATTTAAAATAACCTATGTAATAACTTAATAAATAATAAAATAATGTTATATTGTATAATTATACGACTTTTATGTTATACAGCTGTTAGGTATATCAAGTATCCACTATAATAATATGTGTATAATAGTTTTATTAATATAAAACTCATGGGGATGACTACATACCTCGTACGATTTGTATTTTGTGTACAATTTGTTTTTCTAAATTTCCATTACTTAAACGACAAACAAAATTAAAAACAAATATGGACGTCTCGTATTAAATTTATACAATTGTTTAAAAATTGTTACTAATTTACGAAGGATTTATAATTTTATATTTTATTGTACTGTATTAATTTGCAGGAATGTGGACTAAAGACAAACATTTGGTCATCAACATTCCTGCAAATACTAAAAGTTTTAAAATTACAAACCATTCGTAAATTAGTAACAATTGTGTGTATGAATACGGGAATTGATTTGTTTTTAATATTGCATGTCCTTAACATTTTTCATTAAATGGGGTGAGTACCTATAGCTTTAAAAAGAGACAACTATCCAGAGGAAGTTCAAAAAGAGGCAGTTCAAAAGACATCAGCAGTGCATTCTTTTTAGATCAGGTTTCAAAGAGTGACACTTGAATCAGCAAGCCGACTAAAATACATCCTTTTTTTACTCTGTGATGACTGATGACTCTGAAAATTGCCGCTTATTTGTTTATTCAGTAAACACCCCAATCCTGCTCAATTGATAACAACCTACCGGTAACTTACATAATATTAGTCAGAAGATGAGTTACTTCAGTAACACCTTTACTTGAAGATTTAAAAAAAACATACTAAAGAAAAACATTAAGCATGATGAAAAGATTTCTCAAAAAATATACCTCAAAACCATGTTTTTCTATAGCCTACTTACCCGGTTATTGCACGTGATCCCTCAATTATGCTCTGCATAGAATAATGCATTATAATTACACTCTGCACAAAATAATGCATTCTAATTATGATTTGCATAAAATCATGCATTATAATTATGCTCTGCATAAAATAAAGCATTATAATTCTCCACAATTATCCTGCTAAAACATTCGGACTAAAAATAAATAATTGTATTGAATTTTCATTTTCAGTTGCAATTCAAACCCTTATGCATCTTACGTTTCTTTTTAATCTAAGTTATATATGCAACAGATTCAGCTGATGATTCTAGCACTAGCTGCAGCAGCACTGCAACGGTATTTCTGAGTTTACATTCCGGCCATACATTTCCATATTATACCCATAAGCTTATCCCGCAGCTGGACGAAAGCAATCACCTAAAGGCATCTCTTCGGAATAAGAAAAAGTAAACTGATGCTCCTGTTTGGAATTTCTTTTTTCTTAATCTTTCTTTTTTTAAATATATCATACGTAAAAGAAAAAATATTCGACGTTATATATTTTGCAGAAGAGTGAAAGTTTTATATTATACATGATATAGGCTATAAGGGATATTATACAAGAAGAAATGCTATCCACAACAAAAGGGATACTGAGCTTAAAAAAATAAGGTCTCTCATACTTTAGAGAGTGAAGGCAGTGGATGATATTGAAAGGGAGATAAGGGAGAAAAGGTAAGAAGACTTAACGTCAAGAGAAAAAGCAATAGCACTTGGAATTCCAGCCGGCGCGGCGTTGTTCCTGACAGCATGCCTTCAGTACTTTTTGCCTGGCTGGCCACCATCATCAAATCTTTTTCTCGAAGCTAAGGCACGCGCCATACGAGATCGAAAGTTTGGTAAAGCAAAAAGAAAAAAAAACACATTCCGGAGCGGAACTGCAGTTGCTGTAAAACCGGGAATTTTGTACGTCTGAGGTGTGTTAGGCGGGGTTTTTTTTTTTTTTATATAGCCTACAGAAGAATTTTCCGGAAATGAGTCTGGAAATGCTGTGCGATTTGAATTATAATTACCAAGACATTAATGTTTATATTTTAAAAGTAGAATTAATGTTTTATCAAACAGATTTTATGGAAAGACGATTTTATATCAAGATATAAATAATTAACTTTCCCCCAAAAATGTTGATGAACACTAGCAACAAATATTAAAAACGAAAGATAGTTTTAAAAAAATTTATATCTAGGCTAATTGTCTTTTAATTAAATTGGAGCAAATATTTTGGACCAACTTTTTAAATTAAGATTAGCAATTCTAAACTTTGCCTCAAACAACAAATTTTATAGGCTATCTGTTTTTTTTTTTTCAATTAAATTGGAGTACATCTTTGGACCAACGATTTAATTAGATTAATGGAGGAAGAGAAGGTCTCATAGCCGTCGTAGGGGAGAGAACATTACCATTCACCTGTTCATGTGGCCGCCATATTCCACAAGATGATTGAAAATTTGTGTTGTTGGTGGAAATAGTGCACGCTCGCTGGCACAATATGCCCTCATCATAGTAGAAAATGCATGCTTGGAGAGAAAAAAAGGGCATGGTCACGCGGACTTTCACCTCCTTCTCACCTCTAATTCAATGGACTAACTGTTTAAATAAAAGATTATAAATTCTAAAATTTGCCTCAAAACTTTTAATGAAACACCAGCAACAAACATTAATTAAACATAAAGACTTCAACAGTTGAAATACAAATTTTATATCTTGCTTTATTTTTGTCAATTAAATTGCTAGAGCAAATATTTCGAAGAACTGCGCTGCCGCGAAAAGAGCAATTATTTAAATCATTGCAGCTTCCTCAATAACGAACCTTCACACATCGACAGTGTTTTAAAGCAATTTGATTGGAAACTTTTATTTTCTGATGTTATAAAGGCAAACAGAACACTAGGAAAAATATAGTACCTTATATAAAAGTACAGAGAACGTCAAAGGACACGCATTGAAAATCTCATTTCATGAGGCACGATTTCCTGCTTCCTGCGTCAGTAGAGGAAGACTTTGCCACGTAATCAAATGATGCGGGGCCATGCTAGATGCTACAGTGGGTGACATTTTCCAACAGAAAACAGCACAGATTGAAAATAGGGTCTGCAGAACTGATCGAGAAAGAAGTTTATACGGTACTACAACTGCTATAGCTTCTTGCGCGTAATATACAAAGTCCTGAAAGTCAGTCAAATGGAAGGTTTTTTTTTTGCAGCACAAACACACGAGCCGCCATCAACGATGGGAAGTGATAGTAAATTTAAAATCCAGTCACTTTTCTCGCTTTAGAAACGGAAAACGAAGAAGGATTTTGTTGTAGAATGTGAAAGCAAAGACCTTTATAGAATCGATAATAACGTATATAGGCACCGATGGGAAAAGGTTCTATGAAGAGGGAAATAACTCTGACATATACGTCCGTTCGAATTAAGTCAGTTCTGTCTTCTATAATACACACACTAGTTTTATCCTATTAAATCCTGTTAATAACTGGCTGATAGAATTTGTACCAGCATTTTCCTGGCAAGAAATATATTGTAGAACAGACCTAAAAAGTTCGGGTAATACCAATTACACTAGTTACTGGAGTGGATATTATTATACAGTAGTATGATAACGGTACAATAATTATAAGTTATAGGAAGGTATGTAACAATAATAAAAAAATATGTTTGAAAAAATTCCGCCACAACTTCGATTTTCAAGAAAAGCAGAGCATTCGAACAAAAAATGCCACGAATCACCGCGTGACCGAGGTGAAAAATTATCGGTTGATAACTTTGAACATGGATGATTATCGAGGATATTCTCAGTAGTAATATACCAAGAGCTAGGATAAAAATCGATCATTTTTTGCTTTCCCGAGTGATAATGTCAATTATTGAAATTCACGAGAGCGAAGCTCGAGGGAATTTCAGATTGACATTATCACGAGGGAAAGCAAAAAATTAACGAAAATTTATCCAAGCTCGCGGTAAATTTAACTAGAGAATATCGTCGTGACGTCACAGGTACATTATCGGTTGATAATTTCACACTGTGACATTATCGAGGATATTCTCAGGGAAACAATTTATTTTTTTATCCAACTAGGTTAAAACGTTATTATTGTTTGTAATAATTTTAAAATTTTCTTTCCTTTCGTAACAATTTAAGCATAATTTAACTTATATCTGACTCAACATAATAATATCTATAGTTTACTGTAATTATTGTTTACAGTACTGTGTTTTACCCGTTATAGGCTACTATAATATAGTTTTCTAAATTTCTTAATTAGCAGGTGATATTTTTATCCATCGGAAGTTTTTTTTTATTTCTCGTATAAAAGTCCTATATAAAGAGTTATTTTAATATTAAGTGATAATGTCAATTATTGAAATTCACGAGAGCGAAGCTCGAGGGAATTTCAGATTGACATTACCACGAGGGAAAGCAAAAAATTAACGAAAATTTAGCCAAGCTCGAGGTAAATTTAACTAGAGAAAATCGTCACGTGACCTAGGTGAAAAATTATCGATCGATAATTAACTTCACTCCAGCATGATTATCGACGATATTCTCAGGTATATTTTACAAAGAAAAAGTATATAAGTATCTGGTATGTAAATCAAGAGCTTAAAAATTATAGCTTTGTGGCAATATTCTTTATAATAATTTTTATATTTAGCATAAATAATATTTTTTTATATGTACGAAATCGAAGTTTGATATTGATAAATATGTGGAATTTGTGCATATTATTATATTTAATCAAGAAAAGAAAATAATATAATATTTTAAGCTGAAAATTAAAGTCAGATGCTTGTAAGTTATAATACTCGTATGTAGGTTGTTTAGAAAATATATTTCAATCTCGTAATGTAGTGTTACCAAAAACTAACAACTTAAAAAAATTAAGTTATCTAATAGCTACAGTAGTTATAGTGACCTTTATATTAAAATTAAAGTTGTAACTTACCTTTATATGGAGTATGACATAATTTTGTCCTCAAATGTGCTGTTTCGTTATGTAAATTATTTCAGTCTATATTAATTTTTGTCTCTCTTATCACAAATTCACAATAATAAAATAATTTTTTTAACACATTTTGTTCTGTCAAGGCTCTCGGCACCTATCAGGCTTGTTCATTCAATCCTTGGTTGAAGCGGTGGCGCTGCTTTACTAACTTAGATAGCCATGTAGAGTATTATATGCAGGGGCGCCCATATATAGGGGGGTAACTGGTACACAGTTGTGTGGGGGCCCGGGAGGGCCCGTAACCGTCATGACCGCCCCCCCTA
>JAQGBM010001136.1:0-11324 GCA_034698405.1 Symphylella vulgaris | reverse complement strand
GCGGTAGTCTGTGTTCTCCCATTCTCTGAACATGGCCCCACCATCTCAATCTAGCCTGTGTAGCCGCTTCTTCAACATTATTAACAATCAAATCTTCTCTAATCCTTATGCACAAGAAAAAAAACACCGATAAAACCATCATGAACACTGTGATGTATTTAGGTTTATTCAAATAGTTAAATTATGTTATGCATTGTAGTTGCACGGTAGAGTGCCCTCAAACAGGGAGTTGAGCTTTTCCCATCAGCACTTTCGTGCGCTAGCATTCTTCACTTCTCTGGCATTTCGAGTTAGGAGTCATACGCACTCACTTTTGCACCCAGCATAATTGTCACCATTTACAATGTTATTTTATTGCGTTTAAATAGTAATTAAAAGTGTTTATCCATAAATACAAGTTTCCACGAGTGCGTTCACTTCAATTGGCGACGAGGATGGAGATTTTTCGAATGGATGGCAAGTGTTGGACAATATTTTTACAAAAGTAAGTTTTTTCGTCTGGGACGCCTTTTTTTTTTCTTGAACATTCCAAGATTCAGGAATAGTTTTCAAAGTAATTTCAAGTTTTTCAAGTAAATTTCAAGTTTATTACGTAGTCCACTACTTACTTTTGAACTTTACAAGTTTAAATTTTCAAGTTTAAGAAAATTTTCCAACTTTACGTAGATAGAATGCCTGGCGAGGAAGTAAAGTACAGTGTCCCTATTGGGCATATGGAGACTTTTGACCCCAAGTTGGATGTTGGTCCTGTTACGAAGAGCGCCTCGAGGCCTATTTGTCGGTCAACGGTGTTGACGCTGCGAAGAAAGCTTAGGTTCTCTTGACCCTCATAGGGAGAGAAACTTATGCAATTTTACGAAGTTTAGTAAGCCAGGTACGTTACATTCAATTTTACCAGAATCATTGGTAAAATAATTCCAAAAGTTCAGTTGCATCAGTCAAGTGTGGTACTGATACTCTACAAGGGAGAGTTGATTCATCCTAAAGGTTGCGTAGAAGCCAACGTGAAGTGAAATGTAACTTCCGGTTTGCATCGTTTTCTGGTTGTACCTGACCAGAATCCTCTATTACCTTCTTTGATTGGAAGGAAATATATTCGTGATTTTAAAGTTAGTTTGGATGATTTATTTTACAGTTTCACACAAGATTTGGATTCGATACTGAAGAACTACAACGTGTTTACTGTTTAATCATGGCATTGGATGTCTGAGTGGATCTCCAGTTTGTTTACGTTTGAAGCCAGATACATTTCCGAAGTTTTGTCGTCCAAGGAGTATTCCTTTTGCTTTACGATCCCAGTTTGAAGCCGAACTAGACAGGTTAGTACCGTTAGTTCAAGATAAGATTTTGGAGTCTGTTAATGTTAGCGACTGGGCTACGCCTGTTGTTGTTGTGTCCAAGAAAAACAACACTGTTAGGCTATGTGGTGATTATAAAGTTACCGTAAATCCAAATTTAGTTCTTGAACGTTATCCTTTGCCAACAGCAGAAGAGATCTTTGCTAAGATTTATGGTGTTTTACAATTCACCGTTCTGGATATGCGAAGTGCATTTTTTCATTTACCTCTAGATGAGGAGTCACAGAAAATTTGTACGCTTAATACCCACAGAGGTCTTTTCAAGGTTATGCGTCTTCCGTTCGGAATTGCTTCCGCTTCCGAAGTTTTCCAGAAAAAGTTGGACTCGATTCTTTGTCATTTACCGATGATTGGAGTGTTCCAAGATGACGTCATCATCACAGGTGGTTCTTTCCTAGAGCACTTATCCAATCTTCAAAAAGTACTTTCTATATGTGAAGAGAATGGTATTCGTTTACAGAAAGACAAGTTCAAGTTCTTTCAAGATGCTGTTACATACCTAGGATTTCGTATTTCTCGTTCCGGTTTGCAGCCTACCGAAGAGAAAATATCTGCAATTGTTTCTGCAGTAGTTCCGAAGGATATTACTCAGTTGAGAGCGTTTTTGGGACTGGTTAACTTTTATGCAAAATGTATTAAGAACATGTCTTGTTTATTAAAGCCTCTTTACAGTTTACTTACCAAGGACACTGATTTTTCGTGGTCGGAAGATTGTGACCGAGCATTCCAAGAAGTTAAACAGAGGTTAGTTAATGCACCGATTTTGACTCATTTTGATTCTTCCAAGCAGGTCGAACTTATGTGCGACGCGTCTTCATACGGCGTCGGAGCAGCAATTTTCCAGAGGGACGAACAGGATAATTTACTTCCGGTAGCTTATGCGTCAAAGCTGTTAAATCAAGCACAGAGACAGTATTCCCAGTTGGACAAGGAAGCGTTAGGTCTTGTGTTTGGAGTTCAACGTTTCCACCAGTACCTTTTCGGTCCAAAGAAATTCATCCTACACTGTGATCACAAGCCTTTGGTATCCATCTTTAGTCCTTCAAAGAGTCTTCCAACGACAGTAGCCGCACGTTTGCAGCGATGGGCTATTTTGTTGTCCGCTTACAATTACGAGGTACGTTACGTTTCTTCTAAAGATAATGCCGTAAGCGATTTTTTATCTCGTTTCCCAGTCGAGCAAGCCGACAGTGTGGAGTCTACGACTGACGAAGTTGCCGAGATGTTCCATGTTTCCGTTTCTGCAGTGTTTCCATGCAGTGCCAAAGATGTTGCGAAGTTTACACGGACAGATCCAGTTTTGTCCAAAGCATTCCACTACACCAGTGTTGGTTGGTCTGAAAATGTTCCAGCCGATTCTCCAGAATTACAACCGTTCCATAGACGTCGATCAGAGCTGACGATAGAACAGGGAGTTCTGTTGTGGGGAAACAGAGTAGTTGTTCCTCAGAAGTTACGTTCCCGGATGTTAGAAGAACTTCATAGTGGTCATCTAGGTATCGTACGTATGAAGTCATTGGCCAGAAATCATTTATGGTGGCCAGGTTTAGACCGGGAGATTGAGACTTTGGTGAAGTCCTGTGCAGCTTGTGCTGTTGCGCAGAAAGATCCTCCGCGTGTTTCCTTACATCCGTGGGAACCAGCTACGTCTCCCTGGAGCCGTATTCATGTAGACCATGCAGGGCCGTTTATGGGTAAAGAGTTTTTAGTTGTTATAGATTCCTTTACGAAGTGGCCCGAGGTTGTTCCGGTTACATCGACTTCAGCGTCCGTTACGATTTCACGTCTGAGGTCCATGTTCTGTTCCTTTGGTTTGCCGTCAGTCCTGGTTTCCGACAATGCTACGTGTTACACATCCGCCGAGTTCCAGACGTTTCTACAAGCTAATGGTATCCGTCACGTCAAGTCCGCTCCTTATCACGCAGCTACCAACGGGGCCGCAGAGAACTTGGTGGGCAGTTTCAAGAGAGCCATGCAAAGTAACGTATTTTCCAATTATTCCATGGAGGATGCGTTAAACATCTTTCTAGCTTCGTACCGTAATGTTCCACATTCAACGACGGGCGAAACGCCGGCATTTTTAATGCTAGGTCGCAAACCCGTTACCAGGTTAGATTTAATCAGACCTAAACCGTTTTCTACTGTTCAAGAGAAGCAGATGGCTCAAGTTCGATACAGGATGGGTCCACAGTCGACAGTCTACGACGTAGGTGATCTCGTATGGGTCCGTGACTATCGTTCGTCGACTAAGTGGCGCCTAGCAACTGTCAAGTCCTGTATTGGTTCCATGACGTATTTAGTCCAATTAGAGGATGGGTCTGTTTGGAAAAGGCATTCTGAACAGATTCGTTCCGCTGACAAGTCTTCCATTCTACCAGATCAAATTCCTGATGACGTGGAGTTTCCAGCCGTTTCCGGGTCCGTGACCGTTCCTGAGGTTCCTAGCGACAACGTTCAAGTTCCGGTCGTTCCTCCGACGGTCCAGACAGGTGTTCCCGTTCCAAAAGCGCCTGCTTTGCCCGTGGCTACTCAGAGTCGTCAATCATCTAGTGGTGTTCGTACTAGTCCGATTCCTTCCGTTTCCGGTACAAGTACCACTGTTCCAGACCAGACTATCAGGCTTTCTTCAAGACAGAAGTCTCGTCCGAGGAGACTGATTGAAGAAATTATGAAGTAGTGTTTGTGCTCAGCGAGACAAAATTTTTATTTTGAATTACAAATAAAAACTTTTAAATATTTTCTCACATCCACAATAAAAACAGTACAATAAATAACCAAATTTTCGGTCTGTCATGCAGACCTTTATCAAGGTTAAAGTGATTCAAGATTTAAAAAAAAAATATATGCTTCACTTCACGACATTAATCGATCCCAGACGATAATCAACAAAGTCCAGATGACCTAGTCCATCAAGCGAACGGCTCTCAGATCCCAGTCTCGATCGATGGAGGAGATATACCAGGAATACCTTTCCCTAAGTAGTCAGGGAGAACCTAGGTCGTTCACCATCAGGTCTTGAGAAGGTCGATCAGGCCGAAACAGATCAGGAGGAAGAAAGTGGTCAGAGCGCCCTCTGGTCGGCGAACTGGATCGACAGCGAACGGGTCGACGGAGGAGACGACGGTTCCGGTGAGAGGTAGATGCTGTAGTCTCCGTCTGGTTCGACACCCGGGGTGTTGGTGAAGTCAGTCTTGCTCGTGGTCTTCGTCGCGAGGGGATTCGGGTGTCGGGTTCGATTGATGAGGGTGATGACGGCGAATCAAGTGAATTCCCTCAACCGGGATGGAAACCTGGGACAGAGTGCCAAGGAGGTACGGCCGTGGTGATGCCTACAAACACGATTTCATCAATAGGTCGACTTGCGTGGTTGCGACACTCGAGCCTTTGGGAATCCGTTTCCGGACGAAAAGGACAATCCATCGGCTTTTTCCTCGCAGGGTGTGAGTCCTACCGGCCAGATTTGTTCGTCACCGTTCGTCCGTACCGTGTCGGCGATCATAACATCCGCCATTTTCACGGCCCAACTTATAACTTTTAAATTACGCACACTTTTGAACTCGGATAATTCAAAATTAATTTAATCGAAGAACATTTTATGAACGTGGTATAGGCCTACAAGGATTATTTTTCTTGTGGTATACCAAGCCCAAGAACATTAATTTTTTATTTTTTTCAATTCAAAGAAAACTCTAGGTAAGGTTAGGTCTGAATAATAATAATAAAAAATTATTTAAATATGGGAAAAAATATGTAAAGTATGTAAATTTAAAATACTGTGGAATACAGGAGTAGATAGCTGGTTAAAACACCTCAATTTAAAACACGCTATTAACTTTGAATTCACTCTAATTAGAAACCAAAATTTTTAAAATAACGTTATTATTTAAAAAAGAGTCTATTATAAGAGATTTAAAACTAATTCGAAAACGTTTAAATAATTAAATAACCTCATTGTATTTTTTTACAGCTCTGAATTATAGGCTGTTTTTTATAACGACAATATTTTGAAAATAACCAACAAGCTCCCACTTTAGACAAATATCTAATCTGTTTAAGACGATTTTTTTTAAATATTATAAATACGAAAATAATACTGAACTACAGTACTTATGGGTCGGTGGGAGGGGACCGATTTAATTATAAAAATAATAAAATATAACTTGCCTGGTTGGAAGCAACCAATAACTTTAGATTTTTTGTTTGTTTCACTCCTTCCACGGAAAGACTTCAGTAATATTGAACGAGCAGGTCTTAACCGTAATATTAAATCAGGTATTATGGTACAGAACCCGTATTAGATTCCAAGAAGCTTGACAGTCCGTCGGTAAATCCCTGAAATTATTTAAAAAAATCATTTTGATATCTCGGGTGTCTTATTACCTGAATACAAATTTTTAATTAATTTTATATTAAAATAAAAGAACAATATTATTTTAAGGTACGGTATCATAATCTTAAAGTGTGGGCATCTCAAAAAATAGTTTATTTAACTTTTATTAAAACTTAAAGTTTTTTACTTTTTTAATCATTTCCACTTGTTATTTTCTTCCAAACATTTATTTTTAACCAGTTATAAATTTTTTTAAATAAGCTTATTTTACACTTTTGAGAAAAAGCAATCCGCCTAAGAGGAGTTTTAGTATGATGCAGAGACGCGATTTTTGGATGCCAAAATTGAAATGAAGCATATTGAAAAATATTAATAACTCGATTAAAATGATTATTTTTAAGAAAATAAAAAGTAGAAATTACTTATAAAATAAAAATCTTTTAAGTTTTAATTTATTAAGTTTTTTAATTTATTAAGTTTTAATTTATTAAGTTTTAATTTATTAAGTTTTAATTTATTAAGTTAAATAAATAATTTTTAGAGGTGCTAGCAGGCTACTTTAAAATAAAAAAAACTACATAAGTTACCTGAATAGGAACAACAGCAATCAGGAGGAACAGACGATAATTATGTTGGAAGCGACCAGCAACTGTGGTAATACCGTCAAACCGGTCAAACATTGCTGCAAGATGAACAGTCACGTATAGCACTAACTATGGCCGTATCAACAGACAGTATCATAGGCTGCTAACGAAGGAACGTCGATCTCGTAGACAGCAACAGCAAATCCGAAAAACAGCAAATAATTGACAGATGGACCACCAATACTGGAATCCTAAAATTCCTACAAACAAACAAAAGTACATTACAATTTATTACAGTCATGTTAAATGTTTGAAATAAAATTTAGGCTAGTTTTATTTTAAGAGTTACTTAGATAACTAAAAGTTAACTTCGCGAGATTATCCTTTTGCAAATTTCTGGACAAAGCAAAGGAGAAATATTTCCCCAAGGGGTCTTTGTTAAAGCTAAATAAAATAAACGGAATAAAGAGGAAAGGAAACTCACAATCTGAGTAAAAAATAATGTTTCTACTGGACCGACAACTTTTAAGACCATCCTACGGAATTCTTTGTTTAATTTCGATTTTTAGTCGCTGGATTCCATACAAAAGGTGGAATCCAGAAACACAAAACAGAGAAAGAGGATATACTCGTTTGACGTAATCGAGAATGAATTAGCCAAACTTACTACTCATACTTAATTATTAATTACGGCACGAGATCCACTTCTTACTCTGTTTTGTGTTTCTGGATTCCACCAATAGCCAAGGCAAGGCCCAGGGAGTGATTCTTATTTCTTCACTTTCATGTAAAAATATTATTTTGCGAGGGTGCAATTCTTATTTCGCTTTCAGGGATCTTTAAAGAGTAGGGATTCTAGTTCTAACTTACACAGGACCAAGCTCTGTTTAAAATATAATCCGAGAGAGACAAGGAATTTTCTAATTCTTAAATTTACTCAAATCATAACTAATCGGGATTTGAATCTGAAACCTTGAAACAACCGGATCATCGGAGAGTTCATTAGAAGTTAAACATCTTCTACCGTCAATATGAGTAACTCATCTTTCTCTGTTTTGTGGTCAGGATTTCACCCAAAGATCAAAGATAATCTTTGATTTCACCCATGGCCCTGGGAAATGGATATTATAATAATTTCACCAGATTAAGTTTATAGGCTAATGTTTATTATTCTATGTGAGCCTATATAGTCTCTTAATAAACAATACTTACAAAGCTGAACAATTACGGAGAGCAATAAAGTCATATTTCATCAATCTCAAGACTCCAGAAAGCAAATGGAACTGGGAAGTGTTGACTTTCTTTATCGAAGGACGAACAAAACCAAATTCATCAGTCTTGTCGAGGCAAATCTATCGAAAAGAATAATATTAAATTATGTTACCAAAATGAAATGGCGCTTGCGGTTAAAATAAACTACATACCTGTGTAGGAACAACAGCAATCAGAAGGAACAGATTGTAATTTTGTTGTAAGCGACCAGCAACTGTGTTAATATCGTCAAAACTCAAACATTGCTGCAAGAGGAACAGTCACGTAGAGCACCAACTATGGCCTTATCAGCAGACAGTATCATAGGCTGCTAACGAAGGAACGTCGATCTCGTAGACAGCAACGGCAAATCCGAAAAACAGCTGACAGATGGACCACCAATACTGGATTCCTATAAACAAACAAAAATATTCAAATTTATTAGTCATTTTAAAAGTTTGAAATAAAATTAAACTTGTTTTATTTTAAGAGTTACCATACCCCGGTAGATAACTAAAAGTAAACTTTGCGAGATTATCCTTTTGCAAATTTCTGGACAAAGCAAAGGAGCAATTTCCCTAAGGGGTCTTTGTTAAAGCTAAATAAAATAAACGGAATAAAGAAGAAAGGAAACTTACAATCTGAGTAAAAAATAATTTTTCTACTGGACCGACAACTTTTAAGACCATCCTACGGAATTCTTTCTTTAATTTCGATTTTTAGTCGCTGGATTCCATACATAAGGTGGAATCCAGAAACACAAAACAGAGAAAGAGGATAAACTCGTTTGACGTAATTGAGAATGAATTAGCCAAACTTACTACTCATACATAAATATTAATTACGGCACGAGATCCACTTCTTACTCTGTTTTGTGTTTCTGGATTCCACCAATAGCCAGGGCAAGGCGTAGGGTGTGATAATTATTTCACCACTTTCATGTAGAAATATTATTTTGCAAGGGTGCAATTCTTATTTCGCTTTCAGGGATCTTTAAAGAGTAGGGATTCTAGTTCTACACAATACCAAGCTCTGTTTAAAATATAATCCGAGAGAGACAAGGAATTTTCTTATTCTTTAATTTACTCAAATCATAAATAACCTGGATTTGAATCTGAAACCTTGAAACAACCGGATCATCGGAGAGTTCATTAGAAGTTAAACATCTTCTATCGTCAATATGAGTCACTCATCTTACTTTGTTTTGTGTGTCTGGATTTCACCCATGGCCCAGGGAAATGGGTATTATAATAATTTCACCAGATTAAGTTTATAGGCTAATGTTTATTATGCTATGTGTGCCTAGTGTCTCTTAATAAACAATACTTACAAAGCTGAACAACGGAGAGCAATAAAGTCATATTTCATCAATCTCTTTCTTTATTGAAGGACGAACAAAACCAAATTCATCAGTCTTGTCGAGGCAAATCTATCGAAAAGAATAATATTATTTAAGAGGCGTTTTAGTATGATACAGAGACGCGATTTTGGGATGCCAAAATTGAAATGAAGCATATTTACAATATATTAAAATCTCGATTAAAATGATTATTTTTAAGAAAATAAAAAGTAGAAATTACTTATAAAATAAACATCTTTTAAGTTTTAATTTAATTTAAATAAATAATTTTTTGAGGTGACTTTATATACCAATAAAATGAATATAATAATTGAAATATAAAATATTTGTTTAAACTAAAATACTCCCTTCAAAACTCACAAAAATTCAGGACAAGTCTAGTTTTTGGCTATATATAACTTACTATCGTGACAACAAAAATTCTGAAGAATACCTGTACAGAGTTCTCCATCCATTATAAGAGCTGACACTACTGATTTTATTTTAAGGGTTTTTAGGTACGGTACCGGTACCGTATGAACTTTTCACACTATCATATTTTATAATATTATAAATCCCATTTTTTTAAACTGCTGGCTTTTATAGTAAGATTTTATGCTAGTGCGCTTTCTTTCGTATAGGCAACCCTTCCCTACTTTTACAAAATTACCCTGAGCAGAATATTTGCTTCGAAAGAAAATTCAGTGTGTTTACGAAACAGCTTAAAACGAAGCTAGCTCAATTTCAAACGCTCGTACACGTGTACAAACTGTTCTCGTTTTAGCACCTTGTTTAATAAGATCGAGAGGAACATTCTTTCCGAAATAATTTATTTTAGGAAGTTTATTGATGTTGCCCCTGTCGGTACTACGGTATAGGCTTCCCATCGCTACACGTGCTTGTATTGCGGAGAAGCAAACCTTTTAAATTACACGAGTTGACATCAATCGAATGTGTATCAATAAAATTGTCAATTTGTTCCCTGATAGTAAGAGGCCGCGTAGCTAAGTCGGTAGCGAAGGATGCCGTGGGTTTGAGCCTCGGCTGGGTCAAGAATTTTCGGAGTTCCAAAGCATTGCTCCTGGTATCTACAACGGAGAGAAAAGGGCTCTGGTCATACCCGTGCAGGGTGCAGCCGTACTTGTGTGGTATTTATCAGCACGTTAAAAACCCCAGCTTGGCGCTGGTAAAATTGTCCCTCTCCGTGTTATAGCATCAAAGATGAAAAGACACGTAAAATAATACCCCAAAACAACAACAACCTAACTTATAAAAGTAAATTAATCCTCTTAAGTCTGAGTTTTCCGGTTTAAATATTATACGTCACCGCCCAAGTTCGGGAGATCTTAGGTTCTAAAGTTGTGTAAAATTATTCGTGATTCCATAGAAACATAATTAATTAATTTTAGACAAACTTCTGCAAATTTTATCTCCCGAATTTTGACGATGACCAGTTGACATTTTTAAAACGGAAATCTCTTCATCGGAAAGGTTAATTTACTCTATTCCGGAAATCAAGCGTTTGATTTAAATTTATTTCCGTTTTTAATTGGAATTTTTTTTTAAATAATTACGGAGTATAATTTAATTCATTATTTTTAAAATAAAATAATCTTTTCTTCCTTTTTCTATTTCTGACTTCCTTGCAGAATTAAATCTACATTTTGTGGACTTCACAATTTTGTATTTATTAAAAAAAAAACCAATATTAGGCCTAAAGTTTTACAAAATAAAATACGAATTAAAGGTTAATTTTTCTTTTTAAAAAATTACGAAAATCGGTTGTATATTTTTCTTTAAAAAAAAAAGAAAAAAAAAACAACGCGGATATCAATTTCCACGGGTGGTTGCGATGTATCGATTATTTTTCGATCAAGTTGTTTGGGAATAAAAGAAAATTCGAATGAAATATGCGGGAAAAAGCGAGTTCTTTAATATGGCGTTTTCAGGCAAATATTGGAACCACCATCGATTAACGACTATATTAAGGACATCACAAAATTACAAGATTTAGACCGGAATTATGCATTTTAATGAATTCTAACTTATATCGAAATCCAGTTTTTTGGTGTAATAAAATCGCGTTTTAGGGCATGTGATTGGTTAATAATGCGATCGAGTGACCAAATGAAAAAGTCCTTTCTGAGCTTCAAGCTCATTCAAAAACTTTTGCATAATTCCACCCTTACGTGGGTTTCCCTAGTATATACGAGTACTCCAGAATATACGTAACCTTTGAAACTTCAAACTAATGTATTTTGTTTTAAATTACCGTACAATCAAAACTGTTACTACGCATTACATTTTAATAATAAACAATCGGAAAATTATGTCGAAAGTATAGCCTATTCCCTCGATAACCCATGACATTTTTAATTGGAAATTTCAATGCGTAACAAACTTGCTTCATTTAACCGAAACTTTGAGCAAATCTTTCTCGCTTTTAAAAGTCAAATAAAGCG
>JAQGBM010001135.1:0-11327 GCA_034698405.1 Symphylella vulgaris | reverse complement strand
TGTACATTGTAATCTATAAAATCATTTTGAACCATAATTAACATTTTTTGCGTCAGTCCTCTGACGTTTTTGTTACTTATCTGGTATTCCTTTGGTAGCTAGTGCACAGAGGGTGCACTAGCTACCGCAACTCTTAAGATTATTTTAATGGTAATAATCGAAAATTACCAACATCTTCCATACAACTGACACAGGGATTTGAACCTCCTCATGTCCTCAATTAGATTTTCAAGAGGTTTTGGAAAGAGGTTTATCCACACAACAATACGGTACAGAAAATTAGATACAATAGTTAATAATTAATTAATGACCTACAATACTGGTATTGCAATAATAATTAGGACAAAACAAGTTAGTTACAAATTACTAAAATCAGTTAGAAGTAAAACAAAGGTATAGGACAACTTACTGAATAAATTAAAAGTGTGTTTAGTTCGTAAACATGATTTGGATTTTAATAGTCGAGGGTGTGTTTTAAAAAAAGATTGCTCATGACGTGACAAAATCGTGACTCGGGGGGCACTCCGTGTATCCGTTGATCAGCTGGAGATCGGACCTGCCTCCCCCGAGGGTTAATTGAACCCGTAACAATCTCACAAGCAAGCATAATGTCTTATCATAACAAAATCTCATATATAATACTTTTTTATAATAAGTCTGAAAAATTATAGCTTAGCCTACACATGAACACGGTGGGGTTAAAATATTGACTCGTTAATTGCGCTCGCAATTATTTGAATTTCCTCTCTTTAAAATGTATTATGTATGAAAATATCCAGTAATAAAGTTATAAATCCTCCAACTGGATAACTCATACTGGCTGGATGCTAAAAATTCAGTTTCATTCACAAGCCTAAGTAACAAAAAATATTTTGCTATTCATACTCGGAAAGTTGTTAAAACAAATTATACCAGAAAGATTTTATTTATTCTCGTTCTTAGAATTTTATTAATAAGATACATCTCTCCTCTGCGATATTTTAAGACTTCCAATAAATTCATACCGTGTGTCCGTTTATTATTGACCATCACTCTAAGTAATAAGGACTGTTTTGTCTATAGAACCTAGACCAGTCTAGATAGATACTTTAGAGTGGTCTATAAATGGACATAATACATTTGACCCTTGGATTTTAGGGAAAAATCCTATTATAATTTATCAATTCTATACGGGTTAGCCCTAATTAACCCATTTTACTCCGTATATGAGTTCGCTTTAATTAAAAAAACATACGGTAGTACGTATTGAGTCCATCATCTAAAGGATTGGGAGTTCTTTATATGCAAATAATTATAAAGTAACAACTTAAATTAACAAAAGGGAAGAAATGTACCGTATTTGATATCATTCATTTAATTGATATACGAGTAGGGCCACGAGATGATATAGCCAAGTCATGCTAATGCCATGGTTATCCAGCCTAGCTGCCTATAGTTAGGACATCTGCTATTTTAGTTCTCCTAAATCTGCCATTTCTCTTGCAACACCCTGTTTATAGATATTATATGTAAAACGCAATCATAATGCATTTGGAAGAAAAATAATTAGTGTCCTGCTGCTGTTGTGGAAGAGGTATATATCTGCAGAGAGAGAGCTTAATAATGAACAATGAAAAGTCTATATAAACGTGATAATCAGCAGTCATGTCCCAGCATCGTCATTATTACTTTTGTTTCAACCTTTCAGTTACGTCACTTTTTTTCTGTTTCCCCCAATTATTTACCCTTTCTTTACAAACATCTTTTTTTTCAGCGGTGCTTTACTCCGACGACCATCAGACACATGACTCGACAGAATTCCTTTCTCCTCCTAACATTTTCGTGAGAGATCTTCATCTTAGTAATTTACGTAGAAAAAGAAATACAAGAACGATAATTTGTTACCAGCCTTCTGTGTAATTTTTATTTATTTATTTATATTTTTTTTTTATAAAATGATATTAGCATAACAATTGATACATTTTTAAATTCAAAGACAACAACGAAGTATTTATTGCTTTTTCATCGCTGTGAATTTTAGAATTTGGATGAAAAGAGAAATGAAATCAGACATGCATTAGCCATTAACGACCTTGCCATCATCTGAAGAAAAGTGCAAACTGAAAGGTTGCTTGCAGCTAATGTAAAAAATGATTTGATTTTGACCAGTTTCGAATGTGTATAAAGACTAAAGTCGTTCCCTAATATGCATTGAACTCATGTTAGGTTAGCATCGGTAATGTCTACTACTCTTCATATACATGAAAAATGTATGTACTGTGTCACAGTAAATATACTGTATAAGTAATGTAATGGCCAGTTCCTTGCGAAACTGCCAGTTCCCAGTACAGTAGGCCTACGTTATCCCCGATGAATAGGGGTTTGGTCAATTCCTACCGTGTTAGCTTACATTCACGCAAAGAGAAGAAACGCCATACCATATAGTAGGCCTAGAGTATCTCCGATGAATAGGGGTTTGGTAATAGCTTACATTCTTCGCCACAACCATATCTGTAGCTGTGTAAGAGATCTGTAGCTGAGCAAGAGATGGATTTCTAACAGTTTTCTTCAGGCTTTTGTTCTTCTTCATCACAGTTTTGTTAATTTACGGTATACCTGTGAGTAGGTCCATGGGGGAGGGGGAGGAGAGAATGAACTTTCTTATCCTTATACATGTGCTAATAAATTTTTAAAGTAATTCTTCGAAAATTCAACAGTTTGTAGTTTAATGCTTCTTTGAATTTTTCTGCAAAGAGATTGAACTATTCTTGATGTTTTACTGTAGGAAAAATTCTATAGCCTAAAAATACTTTTAACATTTCATTGAATTTTATAATCATAGAATGAGGCAAAAATATGCTTGCACAAGGTAAAAATAAATAATCAAGAATGATGACAAGTAATCGGCCTTCATTAGCTCGAACGAAAACAAATGGTGTCCTGGATCGTGTTGATTAAGAAACTGCGGGGAGGCGGGAGGCATTGAAAGACAGCAGTCCGGCCTCCGCTTATCTCTGTTTTAAAAAACTCAACTTGCCAAAGTATTAGGGCAAAGCTTGACATGACGCTCCAACACCACGATTTAGACGTCGCACCCTCCCTTTCTGTCTATCTCTTATGCTGCAGTCGAGAGAAGATATCGTTTAACCAAACCACGGGAATTCTAATTACTCGCTCCGTGCCACGATAATAAGTCAAATAGCTGAGGTGGAAATTAATATGAGGCTGGAATTAAGTGCATTATAATGCACTGCAAACCGTGCAATGCAAACGCAATTACAACCATATTTAGAATTAAGATGAGAGATGATTTCAGACATAATAATTTGTCCTATAATGTCCTTATAATAATAAAAGTATGTGAGGCCGCATAATAACTTACCACACATTCACTGTAATTTGCAATATGAAGCGACCATGAATCTTCACAAAATGTTTGACTAATTGAACAATAATAATTATTTAGGACCTATTTTCTTGCATCGCACTAAAGTTCATCTGGTAGCCTAGCAAGTTGATAAGCACACTAGGTTGACACTGATTCATGGTACAATGAGATCAATAAAGAGCCTATGCTGAAGAGTGTGCCTATATTCTTCTGCTTAAAAAGGACTATACGAGTAATTTACAGTATATTGTAGTTGAATAAAATATTATTGAAAAGTAAAGTAGCTTGCAAACTGCCCACACTAAAATATGCAGTAATAATTTTAGAATTATTCATTCCAAATAAAATCTCTCGGCTGATTACGAATAAGTCCAAATAATGCATTTATCTATTCCGCATATACTGTACTTGAGCCAGAGACTACCTGCAGAGTGCACTCTGAATAAACTTAGTTATGAAACTTATACAGGGTACTTAGCAAAAAAAAAAAGTTCAAATAAAGTGCTTCCCTAACCACAACATAAAAATGACAGCAGTCCTCTACATAATTTATTTTGTCCCATTCAGAAACAGATACTCCCGTAGTGCAGCAAAGACAGAACATGTGATGAATTGGGACAATCACCCAGCAGCAGTATTCAATCTTGGGTTCTTCATTTGTATCGTTTTCCCTTTGACCTCAAATACTGACGTAAAGGACCAATAAATCCTTCATCACTTTAACACGTTTTTCCAAGCCACATCTCTAGATTTCAACTTTGGTGGGATTTTGCAACAGCAACACAATGGTAATTCTTACAACGACTGAATGAGTAAAATAAAATAAATGCCAAAAAAAGCATTAAAAAAGTTAAATTATTGCTAAATTCCTAAATTTCTATGAAATACAATTATAAAAGAATTTGTCAATTTGAGATTTTTTCTAAGCATACAGTTAAATAAAATACGACTTCTATAATATTATGTAACTATAAGCATGTGTGATTCCACTAAATCGATTTCGGAATTTGGTTCTTTACCTGATTCTTGAAATATTAGGCTATATAACTTATGTTA
Organism: Symphylella vulgaris; assembly: GCA_034698405.1. Classification (NCBI taxonomy): domain Eukaryota; kingdom Metazoa; phylum Arthropoda; class Symphyla; family Scolopendrellidae; genus Symphylella; species Symphylella vulgaris. Next base: position 6,904 of record JAQGBM010001135.1, on the reverse strand, counting down.
GGTAATGAATGGGTTAAAAATAATCATAATAAAATTTAGTATTTCTCTTGTATTTATTTCAAACTTGCAAACTTTTTCCATTTATTTTATAACTTAGTGAAATTTCCATGAGTGGCATTTGGGTTTGGTCTCCCCATTGTTGATTAAATTCAAGCTCCGTCGGGTGTGGTCAGTGTTAAGATGGGTGACCTGTTCCACGACCCCATCGTTAGGCCAATTCCCCGCGCATTTACCCCCGGTATTCCTAGTTGGAATTGCTGGTGAAGAAGACAGCTTACATGACTTCGGTCCTATGGGTCAGGCGTTTCGTGTGGGGTAGCCACTAGCCAGCCAACCAGATGTAGGCTGGTAATAAAAAAATATATAAAAAAACAATATAAATTATATTAGGCTAATAATTTTTATTAGTAATTAACTAATTGCTAATAACTTAAATCAGTAATCTACATATAGTAATTTTTGGGAATTTTCAACAATTCATCAGAATCAAGTAAAATTGTTTAAAAGACCCAACCTGGACAGTGGACATTATTTTGTTTACAGAATTTTTAATTTAATAAGGAAAAAAAATGTCCACAGGTAATAACTTTCATTTGCGTAACCCGTTTCCTGCTTTAAAAAAAAACTGTCTTAAAAAAAGGAACCACAACACAATCACAAATCTCGACAAACCACGTTATAATTTTTATAAAAAGAAGAATTTATTCATGGCAGTCTCACTGAACATTTATACGGCGTCTTGGCGCGAGTAAAAAGTTTTTTTTTTTTTCCTAAAATATTTTAAACTATTTGCCCACATTAATCTGGAATAATATAATATACCGACCAGGAAGTTTTTTTTTTGTAAGTTAAGGAATAAGATATACTTAAAGTGTTAGTAGCTCCCTGGGAAGCTGATTTTATAATATTATACTTATGGTAAAAAAAAAGTTGAATATATATTTTTTTCTCTTTATCAACCTATGAATAAGCATGATGGGGGCATGCTACGTCATATGATGTATGTAAGTCATTATGAAGAGCGGTCGTCATGGTTACGAGAAAGACTGTCTGCATTTTCATCGTGTCAACCTGTAAAAATCACACATTTTGCGAGATAGTAGAGAGAGAGAGAGAGAGAGAGGGGTGGCCATTTTTTTTTTAAATAAAATAATAATAAAGATTTTTAAATAAAATTAAGGAGAGGCAAAATAAAATTAAAATTTGCATTTTATATTATTATAAGTATTATACAGTTGTTTTGTTTTACATTTTATATTCTTTTTCATGTAAGATGTGCATTTTTAAGAGTATTTTTTCCCTTTATCTAAATAATTTGAGATAATCTTGACGTGATTTGAAGTAAAGATTATGCTAAGTGCTACTTAAATTTTTGATGGTATACGAGAATGGTATCCTCATCCTCATCATCATTATTTAGTAAAAATGCAACATAACGATAATGTACTGAGTGCTACCTAAGAAATTATCGTTAACACGGGCCTCTGTGTCAGCAAAACATTTATGGTTTTCATTAAAAACTCTTTTTTTTTCATTTTTGAATTATTATACATTTTGTTAAAGACTGAGATCGAGTTCCCATATTAAGAACCTTAGCAGAAGTACGTGTTCTTATTTTTTTACATATTATTTTCTTTTAGTTTGGTATACGGCAGGTTAATATAAGTTACAGTAGGCTGTGTATTAAGTTATTTAAATCATATAATTATTTGACCTTTATAACTTAGATTATTAACAATAAAGTTAAATAGAATTTAAATTTTATAAATAATATGGAAAGATTTCCATTAAATCCTTATGTAAGTTATCAAACAGCTGTTAAGCACTTAAAAGTATTACGTAGGCTATAGCAAACATAAAAATTTTGAATTAAGATAGGGTGTACTTAAAAAAATGAGAAATTTTAATTATTAATTTTTTTTTTTTATTATTTATTTAATTAAATTTTTTTTTGTAATTTTTATTTAACTTTACTGAAGCGTTTAATAAGTCTGACACGTGAAACTGTACAGAAACAACCATCTTTTTTTTAATTCTCCCTCTTGTACAAAGACGTGTTCGAGGTCTCACCATAAACTTGACCACCCAGCACAGTATTTTTTGATGGGTGTGGGGTATTTATCCAAGTACAGCAGGGGGATATAACTAAACTCTTATTTGATTATGTTACACTTTTCCAACTAACTACACACTGTCTTTCTTGTGACCTTTTCAAACCACCCCCCACTAAGATTTTTTCAGGGATTTTTTTTATTTACTCGTCAAATGGGTTTCTGTGTCCCATCAAAAAAATTTCTCTTGTTCTACGACACATTAACACATTCTATGCGCTCCCCAGCATATTTTAAGTGTTTTTAAAGGTTATATCATCATAGTATGAAGATAATGGAATGTTTTGTAAAGTTGGGAGATATATTGAAATAAATTGTCAAGATATACTGTATATTATATTTTTATGTGAAAAATGATAAAATTGACTTTAGAAAAATTACGATCAATGACATATTGGTATCAAATTCTTTGAAATTTATTTCTTCTCTCAAACGTATTGTCGAAGCCACACCTACAATAAAATTAAAATTTTGGTGAGCTACAACGAAGAGTATATAACGAAGGGAGATCAGAATTTTTTCATACAAGACCACTAATCGAACAAGAGAGAAATTTACTCATGCAAATGTGCAGAGAAGAAGCCTATAGGGGAATGGGATCTACACTACAGAGGAATCTCGGTTTAAACTCTCATTCAAGTAGCCCTAATTTAAAGAATTGAAGAGTTTATCTAACCCAGCCACAGCGGGTTTTGATGTTTAGTTCAGAGGTAGACGAGCAACCATCACCGAACCACTGGCGCTGCTGGCATTGATCAAGGTTTTCAGAAGCCATCTTTTATCTACTCATATTACGGTACTGTATACTGAGAATTTAAACGGTTCTACTGATGGTTGTTCTATACATAGCCTACAATCTATACTACAAACCTTGAGAGAGAGAGAGAGAGAAAGCATCATTTAAACAGAGAGTTTAATATAATTTCTTATCATCATCAAAGATAGGATATTTCTTTTTTGTCTCGCATTTTGTTCGAACCACCATCCATGAACATCTTTTCCCACGAAATTACAAAATCACAAACCCGTTATTATCAAATAATTACTACAAATAATAAGATTTCAGGCGCGTTCCTTGCCTGTCACGATGACAGGTGCAGAGCTAGCTTGCAAAGAAGATTTTCACACTAAAAGCTCAAGTTGGAATAAATTAGACCGAAGATATATTCGATTAAAAGAAGATTTTTCACGTTCATTATATAGAAACACCTATTGGAATAATGGTTTCTTGACCTTGATAAAACTTGATTAAAAGAAAATAATTATAATAATTATAGAGTTTGGCTTCAAGGACAATCTAATAAACTTGACCTTAACCATGCAACTACAGCAGGATTGAATAATACTTAATATTGTTTTAAATTATTTTTATGTTGCTATAAAATATGCAAGCAATTTAGAATTTTATAAGTAATTTAACTAATTCTGTACTCTTTCCATTTATAGGTCCACCATTTAACTTCATTTCCACTTCGCAATTAGGGCCTAGTAATTTAATTGTAATACGTAATAAAGACAGATGTTAGCATTGTAGCTATACGAGTAAGTATAAGCTATACCAGTGAATATTAGATAAAATAATGCCACTACTTCTGCTTCTGAGGCTAAATCATCCTTTTACGGCCATAATTATTCAGTATTACAGTATTACCCACCAGTAGAAGATGCATGGTAATTGGACCGTTGGAGTAATCTAACTAGAGGACAAACAAGAAACAAAAAATTAACAAAACAAAAACAAAATTAAAAAAAACTAAAATACTTATTTTTATGATCCTTGGTTGAACTCTATTCTTTAATTAAAAATTTTCTTATCCTAAATTTATACCTTACAATTAACATCAGACGAGCTTTCAACATATAGGACCATCAGGGCCGGTTTTACAACTTTGTTTAAATTGTTTTCCACAATTTTTAAAAACACGATAATTAGCAAACACTTAAAAGTCACACAAAGAAAGTCTATGCCCTTAAAATGTATTTTAATTTTGTTTGCTCGAATAAAAATCTTATGTTCTGTCTCTCAGATTGTAAGTTTCTCTTAATTCCAATAAAACAGTGCAATATATTTTATTTACCTTGTTCTTAATAAAACCGTTTTTAATAATTACGAGAGCGCCTTTTGTCATCATGTTTCGACGGCTCCTCGGGTTTTTACTTTGAAGTTCTACGACTTTACAAGTTGGTTTATTATGTACATAAGGCTCTTTTGCGGGCTTGATATCTATCAGTAAAAGAAAATAACTTAGGCGCTTATCAATGAGACCGTTGTAAACATGGTGAAAGCACACACAAAGAGAAAGAGAAAAGTTATCATTCCCGCTCTCGTACGTACGAGTCAGTTGTACTAGATGATTTTCTAACTGCTAATAAGAAAATAGTGGGTCCAATAAAACAACCTGCTGCGATCCGGTAGCCTAATTATACGTTTGATTATTATTATAAAGTTTTTGTTATATTACTACGTTTTTTAATAATAAAATGTATTACATTTCTGCCAATTAACGTTAACAGTTTTGTTATATCTGCAGGGTTTATAAAAAATGTATCTGTCGTTAACTACTCAATATTGATTAATAAAATAAAAGAAACAATAGATCTTTAGACATAACATAGAATAACTTATTGGCATGACACAAGACCTCGCGCACAAGACTGCATTCGAGAACACACAATCTGTTGAAAGCTTTAGTTAAACCCTATTACTGTGCATGGTTACAGGTAACTGTATAGTGTATACTTGAATTCCAAGTGTAGGCTACTTGATATGAACCGAGTATACGAGTAACTTATGAGTTAGTATTAGGCATCCCCATGACAGTCGATTATTGAGTCGATGAAAAATCACTTACAGAACAAAAGTCACAGACTCAAATACAATAGATGATTGGGAGACTCATACTCACCCCTTTTTGCCATAGATTAGAAATACCATCCCTAGTAATTTTCCCTCGATTGACCGAAAGAGTAAATTGTGGTAGTCCCCAATGTGATTCCATTTCTCGAAGGCACGAAACATCTAAACGAAGCTGGTTTAACCTAAGGTCAATATAGGGGACCCGAAAGCGAGCAGGGCTCAAAAACCCGAACCACACTTGCCAAAAGAAACCTAGCTGTACATTAATTTAACAGGCACTGTCTGTCTTTGAGAGATGGAAACTCATTGGGGATGAGCCACAATTTATCATTTCGGTCAAACCACCGAACCGGTCAATGAACGACTTCCGCTAAAAATATTGTTGTTGGTGATGTATTACGAACTGTATTTCTCACAAGTTCAAGTTTATTTCAACTCCCTGCATGCTTATCGGAAGCATATGCGCAGTGGTACCATAATGGTGCAATTGCGCATAATATGCTTCCGATAAGCAGGGAGTTGAAATAACACGTCTCATCCAATTCTTACTATGTTTTATTTTTTGTTATAAAAAAAAAATAGCTAAAATTATTTGATTCCTTAGACAACAAAAGTCTTAGATGCTATCTAAATATCAACGACCGTTATTATTAAACAACTGCACTGCAACATTAAAAACAACTGCAGCTGAAGGGACAAAAAATATAGTTTTATCTCACTTTATAGAGCACTATAAGGGTAACCATAAGGTGACCACAATTGTCACACCTGTGATCGGGAAAAATGTATGGCAACAACGGCGGGAAAGGGGGACCTATACCTTCATGTTGTTTTTCGTTTACACAAGTGTAAAAAACCACTGGTATAAAAAATAAAACGCTAAATAAACAAAATGACGGCGTTGTTTCGTTATTATATAAAACAAGGGGTTAATGATTCTTCATTTCCTTTGTAGAACTCTTTTGTTTTATTGTAAAAACTGCATATGAAATAATAGCAATGATCGAGAGAAAAATTGCACCGTGTGGTATATTATTTGGATCTGTTAAAAGTTCAGATGTAACTTAGACGTTTTTACAGGCTTAATGAACTGGTAGAATTTTAACACAAAGGACCCCTCTCTCGTCTAACGGGGCATCTGTCTTCTTTATATCGACAATTTTGCCCAAAGGAATATTCGAAAGATAAAGAAAAGGGAAATGGTCTCCCCCCACCTCCTGTACAATACAGTACATTTCCTTAGCTTTATTGTACACTCTACCTGTGTATATATTTCATTATTATAATTTGTAATTTTGAAAATATGATACAAAATATTAAAATGTTTGGTTTTATGGTAATTCATACTAAGAAGTTCATCTAAATAAAAACAGCCTCCACTCCAAAACCATCTTACATGAATTTTCATTTTAGATGGTCCCCTAAATCATGTAGCCTATAGGGTATTACGAAGTATTAGTAATTTTATCATTTTTTTATTACCATTCACATTATATTATTATTGTTATTTTTTTAACTTTTAATTTTATTTCAAATCAAAATCTTATTAAAAAAAATGGATCAATGCATTTTGTACTTAATAATTAAAAAATAATATTATATGCGATTTTATTAAAAATTATTTGATTTTAAATCGTAAATCATGTAGATATTTAATCAGCCTATCTTGACCAGTTCGTGATTAATGGATTTGTCACGCAGTGGAAGAGTAGTATAAGTCTTTGGTGGAACATGATGGAGTCTGGTGATTATTATGGTTTATAGAAACTCATGTTGTTATATTAGAAAATAAGACTGGATGTTGCTGAAAATGTGAAATGTTCTTATACATTATTTTTTTCTAAATTTAAGTTTTCCTTTATTATAAAATAAACTTTTTCATTTTATTAATGGAGAAAAAAAAAAGATTTTTTAATGTCAACGAAATAAATAACTT
>JAQGBM010001134.1:0-11329 GCA_034698405.1 Symphylella vulgaris | reverse complement strand
GGCTGCCGCCCCCAGACCCCCTGCGCACAGGTTTGATATCTGTGAGGGTCGCTGATTTTCCCATCCTATTATTTTGGGTCGCGACAGAAAAAGAAGCACTGATATAGGCCATTACAACAATATTATAAATAAGCAATCTAATTCAAAGGGACACACTGCTAGAAAAAATGAGATATTTTATATACCAATTTACAGGTAATATGGATAAAATTATTTAAATATGTATAAAATATACATTTATAAAGAAATCAATACCTTTACTTTTTCACCCTCCACTTCTACTGTTTTGATCATAAAATCTACTCCTATAGTGGCTCCTTGACCAGGAGGAAACAAACCCTAAAAAGTAAAATTAATTATATTAGCAGGAATTGCAGGATATTAGGCTATATTAAAATCAATTATTTGGTTCTCAATGGGTTTTCTAATATAGGCTAAGTTTTAATTTTTTTATGTTCAGATCTAGATTTTTGTAAATTAGTAGGCTATTACCGTACTAAATTATTAGTACTGTAGGCTATAATGAAAATATTAAAAACTTAAGCTATTCAGATTTATATTCTGGTTTGCCTAATATGCATGGTGCAAAAATATAAGTTAGAACTTATCAATCATCTAACTTTTGGAAAATCAAAGTAAAATTATTTCAGTTTGGCCCAAGAATTTAGAATGTATCTAGAAACATCCCCAGTAAAAACTTATTGCATATTTCATAGCAATAATAATTATTATTAAGGCAAGCAGCCTGATGCAGTCAAGCATTAAATCTGGTACTACATGTGAAACTGAGTGTAAAATACAATGAACCCAGCTGAACTTTAATTTTATTCATTAAACAAATAATCGTTGAGAGCACACTTTATGTTCTGTACACCTGTTAGAATGAAATAAATTAATAATTATGCTTCCTTGATAGAAGTTTGTAAAAATTATGAACATTATTCCAGTCTAAATGTACTGTAACATAATAAATCCCTATCCTTGTCACACATGATGTATTTTAAAATTAATTTGCCTGTTACCTAATTTTAATTTATAAACGAAACGAAAGATTTTTTTAGAAATGAAAATTAAGTTATATAATTATACAGTATGCCTCATTGTTTTTTTATTTAAGGCTCTGAGCCTAGGCTAGGCTACGTATATTGAATCAAGAAGTTCTTGATTTTTAATTTTACCCAACATAATTTATTTTAAAAATCTGAAGTTTAATAAAAGATGGTAGGCTACTGTATTTAAATCCATTTTTTATCAGACTTGATTTATATCAAGTCTGATAATTACCTAATTTAATATTAAATTAGGTAGTAGGCTAGCTCACTAGAGTCGCTAGACTCTAGAGTAGGCTATGGTTTTTCTGATTTGAAGATAATAAAACTGTTACAAGAAAATACAAATTATTGAATCTAGTTTCATATAGGCTAATGATATAAATAATATTTAAATAGGCCATAACTATTGCAATTTAATTTATTTAAATGGTTATAAATAATATACAAGGCTAGGCTAATATTTTATTTTTATAAGCTATATTATATTAGTCTACACCATTACCTTAATTATTTTTTGGTATGGTAATTTACAAATTGCAATATACACCCAAACAGTGTACAGGTTGTACTGGTATTTAAATGAGCTTAGATTCAATTCAAAGCTTAGTTTGGTTCCAAATTTGCATACTTACACACCTATTTTTTCGCAGTGGAAAGAAGAGTAATAGCCCATGGAGCAAATATTCCAGCAGGCAATTTTACCATCAGCTGTAAGCCCCTAAGGTCTACAGCTTTGTACACATGTGTGCAGTTGTGCACACTTTTTGATGCGATTTCGTGCTTTGAAAAACTCAAAAATGCACGAACAATCGCAAACTCATTGTTTTTTCTCGTGATTTTAGGATGCAAAAAAATCTGCAAAAAGCTTACATGTGTCGGATACTTAATAACTGATATCTTGGAACAGGATAGTATCTGTTCCAAGATAGAATGATGGCATGGATACTAATGTATCCCTGATGATGGGTGTAATTTTAAAAGCTATGATGTAGTAGGCCTATATAACACAATGTGATTTGAGTGACTTGACTTAGCCTATTCATTTGTTTCGATCAATGACTGAAGATAGCCTGCTTGCCTATAACACTACCTACTAAATTTATACAGTAGGAAGTGCCTATAATCTCCACGTTAATATTTACTGCTGGCTAAGTACTGTACATAAATTCATAAAACAAATAATATTTTACTTCTGCTAAATAAACTAAAATGTTTTGCAGTATAACATAGGCTACTGCAATCTATTTAGGCTGGAATTATCCAAAATATTATAAATGAGCTTTGACAGTTGTATTAAACTGCATCGCATCATTTCACATGACACATTTTTAACAAATCACGTGTGCTAAAACCAATAGCAAAAGCTTTTTTACAAGCTTCAAGCGCATTAAAAAGCTATTCATAACTCCACAGTTAATAGTTTTGCTTAAGGTAGGTCCAACCTCCAACGTAACTTCAGGTCTTACCTGAGTAAACCTTCTCACAAGGCATGTTTTTCCTACACCAGCATTTCCAATTAGTACTACTTTGAAGAGGAACTTGTAGTCCTCCATGACCTAAAAATATGACATATAATTATCATACAAAAATAATAACATAATAAATATTGTAAAAACTGCTAAGTTCTATAATATTATTCTGATCTGACAGTTTGGGTAGGCAAGCTGCAGCTCTCAGTCACCGCAAGTCCGAAATGGTGAAAAATATAATACAGTGGCCTATAAGCGCCCTTTATTGCTTTACTAAACTAAGTATAATCATATTACCGGTATTAAATTTAAAATAAATATGAAAACTTTGGTAGCAGAGCAGACCACTACAAATAATCATCAGCCTCATAGTAGGCTAGCCCTTCACCTAAAACCAATGCATTAGATACAGAATCTTGGTTTACACACCTAATGGACAATAACGACAGGCATTCCTTATATGAGCTCAAATTTCTACTTCCAAATTTATAATATTTTGTTGTTATTTACAGTAAAAATAATAAACTTCAGGCAGCAATCTAACAAAAATTAAACCTCGATCAACCAAACAAAATCGCCATGTTTACCCTTTTCACCCATGTTTTTTTTTTAACAGTGTTTCAAATGCAGTCCAATTATTCCTACATGGTTTCGAGGTGATAGTGCCTTCGTCTTAGATTTTTTTCTTGTGTCTGAATCTAAAACTAATGAATTTCGATTCATTAAAGTTGATGAAAATGACGACCTTGATATTGGTAGTGACCATCGGCTTGTATCTTGCATAATGGGAAATAATTTACAACTTCAAAAGCCTTCATTTCCTAAAAGAAGTAAAAGAGTTAATTCATTAAAATTATTCACCTCAAAAGTAAATGAACAATATTCCAATATTCCTGAAAAGAAGATAGATATAAATTCAGAAGATTCAATTGATAAAATCTATAACAACTGGCTGAATAAAATCTCCTCTAAATACCCCACTCAAGAAAGTGATATTGAAAATGATAAAGATAAAAATAATCGTAAGATTACTAATTGGCCAGAAAATATAAAACAAATAATCTTACAAAGAAGAGAAGCAAGTCGTTTACATAGAAAACTTCAATTAAAACTAAAAAGAAAAGAAACTACTCGTGACAAGGTAGAAGAGGCCTGGTCAAATTACAAAAATTTGAAAGATAGGGTAACTAAGATGAAACAACAAGCTATACACATCCTTGACAAAGAAACAGCAGACCATATAGCTGATGGAGGTCAAAAAGCACTTAAACGTTTTTGGAATTACATTAATGATAAAAATGACAAGCAATATAATCCAGATTGCAACCTCAAGAATGAAAATGATGAAATAATAAAAGATGAAGATATTGTAAATTACTTAACTGATTATTTCACAATTGCCTATAATAAATCCATAACTAAAATAAATGAAAATAATAAAGAAAAAGAAGAGGAGTTACTTTCAAGATATTCTAATAATGGAACTGAAAATAACCAAAATGAAGATGACATTCAGATTAGCATGATTGATATTGAAAAAGCTATTCATCATATTAAAACAGATACTGCTTGTGGCCCGGATGGAATCAGTGCTTATACGATTAAAGGTTTTGATTTTGATGATAGAAGATTCCTTTCTCAATTTTATACGAAGATAATCAATTCAGCTATTTTTCCTTCTAACTGGAATAATACTAATATTAATCTAATTTATAAACCTAAAACAAAAAATCCCTCATTATTAAAAAACTATCGTCCAATTGCAATAGGTGATTTAACTTATCGTATGTTTGCTTATATCCTCCAACAAAAGATTGAAGAATGGTGTGAATCTCAGTCTATCTTACATGAAAATCAATTTGGTTTCCGAAAAGGCAAGAGAATCGAAGACCCAATTTTCATTTTGACTCAAGCTATTGATGTTTTTGCACGTAAAGAAGATACTCTTCATACAATCTTTGTTGATTTATCGGCTGCGTATGATACTGTTGACCGTGATATTCTTTTTAAAAAATTGAAAGAAAAAGGCCTTCATAATCGTCTATGTAATGCTCTCAAAGGAATCTATAAAGAAACTCAATACACCTTTCTCTGGAATAGAAGAAAAACAGGACCTATATTGGTGAATAAAGGATTAAAACAAGGATGTCCCCTTTCTCCTCTTCTTTTCAATATTTATATTTCTGATTTGGCCAAAGCCCTACATGATAGTCCCTCAAATATCACTTGGCATTATTATGATAAAATAATTGATCAATTTGTACCATTTCATATAAATGCTTTTATATATGCAGATGATATTGTACTGATGGCAAAATCAGTAAATAATCTAACTATCCAACTGAGAACTCTTGTGAACTATTGTAATACTGACTTGCTTAAAATAAACTGGGATAAAACTCAATATATGGCCTTTAATGAGAAGAAATTAAATCAGATAGAGACTAAAATCAATAATCAAATCAATTCTGACTGACTCTACTGATGAATTTATCATAATAGACAGTTTTCATATTAAAAAAACAACTTCTTTTACTTATCTGGGCATTACGTTTGATTCTAAAACTAATGACATTTTCAAGCTACAAATGGCTAATATAGATAAACAAAAACGTAAATATATGGGACTCATTGCCAGTAAAGCTAGACAATCTTATAATACCCCGTAGATACATAGTTAGTCGTACTTTATGGAAAACTATTGCTGTTCCAGTTATCTTCTACTCTTCTGCTGTCGTCCTTTATGATTCAAGCGTGATAATAGGTCTAGAATCAGCTCAAAACCAAATAGCAAGAATGGCTTTACAAGTTCCAAGTTACACAGCTAATGCTGCCCTTACTGGAGAAATGGGATGGTCTTCTTTTCGTATTAGAGAAATTAAAGCTAAACTCAAGTATGAAGCACATCTGGAATTGTCACCACAGAACACTCTGATTAACAAGGTCTATCGAGCTATTAATGGTCCTCATACTACAAGATGGAGTAATCGCTTAAATCGACTCAGAGCGGATTTCATTCCGAATTTAAAAGATCGACCAGAAACAGAAAGAAAAGCACAAATCTGGTATAAACGACACATAGATAACAAGGCTCAAGAAAAATGGCTTAATGACATAAAAAATATGAGTACCCTTATTCATTATAACAAAAATAAATAACCAAGCTGAAAATTTTTATGATAATTCCATAGGTAGCGCATTACTTGCCCAAGCCAGAACTGGATCTCTAGACACTAATGTTCGAACTAAATATTTTGATCAAACTCCATATGAACCGTTTTGTAGAGCCTGTGGTCAAGATAAAGAAGAAACTCTTACACATATTATTTTTGATTGTACAAGATTAAATTCGAAAAGAAAATGGATTACTGATGTTTTTTTTGAAGATAAGATTCAAGAATTATCGTATCGTCTAGGTTTCAATACTAAAGGTTTATCAAGTTCAAGAGAAGACATCATTAATACTACTAATATTTTAATAGAATGGAAAAATATAATTTCTTCTCTTTAATTAATTAATTTTATTTTTTAACTTTTATTTATTTATTTTTACCCAATTATTTAATTTTTTTTTTTTTATATAAATGTTATTGTTATTTTCTTTCTTTCTTCTTTTCTTATTATTTTATTTTATTTTATATTATTTCTTTCTTATTATTATTCTTATTTTTTTTTTTTTTTTTTTTTTCTTTCTTAATATTTTATTCTATTTTATATAGTTAGTTTCTTAGCGTTTACCTTCTAGCCTATAGCATTATAAATATTACTTTTATCATACTTTTAGCCACTAGTCTAACCTTTTCCTTTCCTTTATGGTCTTTACCATTATATTAGCCTAGTCTTAACAGCATTTTTTATCTTATATAATAGAGTTATAATTTTTTTATTTTTATTATCTTATATTTTATTTGTACTTATATAGATGTTTAATATTTTTGTAATTATTTCTGTAAATATTAACTCTCCCGTTACGAAGGGAGTATAAACATACATTAAATAAATAAATAAATAAATAATTGTATTTCTTTTGTAAATTTAATACTTAAAAAGATTTTGAATTAAACTTAATTAATTCGTACAGTTACTACAGTATCATGAATATGTATATAGATATTGACAAATTCAAAAACAATTTAAGAAAACAATTTAAGAAGCTGCCTTAGTAAGTTCAATTTTCAAAGTTTTGGCAGCTCTGATTTAGTAATGTTGCCAGCAAGTTCGAGCGACACGTGAACTTTAAATAATGTAAAAAGCATTATAATAGTAAAATTTAGTACATATTTAGTTTATAAAATATTAGAATAGAAATTTAAAATTTATGGGGAATTTATTAATTGATTATTAACTAAAACCTGCTAAAACCACGTCGCTGGCTAAACCAGAAACATGCTTGAAATTTCTGGACAGCTTCCGATAGCTATGATTGGTGGTTTTTGTAACCAAGTTACGTCGTAAACGAATAAGAAGCACCATACAGTGGATGACATCATCTGCGACAGCTACGCAGTTGTGATTCGCGAAAACGTGAAAAATTCGCCAATGTTTTGTCTTGCTCTTTCAGGAAGGAGGACGCCATGTTAGTTAAAATCCGTTTATTTTGTAAAGAATAGAGAACATTTTATATTAATTTGGATTTATCTAGTATGAATTTGTGATTAATAGAGTAGGAAGAAGGAACTTTACAATGGCAGAAGAAGCAGCAAGAGAATATGCTTTATCATTGAAGGATTTAACTTGCAACAGCAAGCCACACATCACGGCTTTGACCATGGTAGCTGAGGAAAATCATCAGTATGCTGTTGCAATCGTCAAAGTCATCGAGGATCACCTACAAAAGGTTTAAATCTAATGCAGTAATGTAGTTTTAAGTGTTTTATATCGATTTTTACTGATTTGAAAAAGGCCATAATTATCATAATATCGCTGTACGCTGATTGTATACAGTTAAGTTTTAAATCTAAAGTCGGCCTAAAATTTACACATTTCGACCTAAAACAAAAAAATATTGAGCTATTTTTTATTTATTATTGAATGCAAAATTAAAACAAGAACAGACTACCAATTTATTTATAACCATTTTTATATTAGCTTAATTTATATTATTTTAAATTATGTTCAATCTGGGTTAATTTCTTTGCGATCGGATAGGCCTAATCCTGACCTAGCCTAGTACATTTGGCACGTAGGCTATTACACAGTGCACATAATTTTCATCTCTACCGTTCTGAGTTCCGATTTAATACAATATTTGGTTGAATACCAAGGGCAATGATAAATATTAGAACTTGATAGTAGTATGGATAGGATAAATCATGTCAACGATGTGGCCCATGTGGGCACTCATTTAGGTTCGGGAAAACCCAGCAGAGTGCAGAGAACGAAGCATTTCCTTTTCCATTTCCCCCTATTCCATAATTATTATGGAAAGATTTTTTTTTTGCGGGTTAGGTTATGTAAGCCGCTTGCAGCGCCGAGATTAACCCAAATCCAATGTTCCAAGCATGCAGAGAACGAAGCAATGCCCAGTGGCTTTACTTTGCCAAAGCTATTTTATCAGTGGAATTTTTTTAAAATGGGTGGACACCCATTTTGGCTTTTTAAACCAATTTTGAGCTCTAAAATTGCTAAATAATTTCAGAAAATCAGCACAAGTTCTTGTAATTTTTTCCAAAGCATCTGAAGACAAGGCAAACTTCAAAAGTGTAGTAGTAGCCAGTAGCCTGTCCATTTTGTTTGTACAGTCGTGTTAATAATGTTTGCTTTGCACTGCAGCCTAGATACCCAGTACCCACAGGCTGTGTTCCTGGCAGTCTTTATCACTCCTACAGCAGCATGATGCCAACACACTTTGTACGGGCTGCAACTAGAAAAAAAAATAGAAGAAGATAATATGCTAATTGAAGGAAGCTAAGCTTGCTTTTAAAGAGAGATGACAAATGATCATACAAGGTGCAAGAGTGCTTAAGATCCTATTGTAGAGTATTCAATGCCATTAGCAAGTTGGTAGCTCTAGCCTGACCCAATCTGGCTTCTTGGCACACCCATTTGAAATGGGTAACATGCGGTAGTAAGTACATCCCACAGTACTGGCTAGTGGCTATTGCTTCCAGAAGTGCCTTGAGCAGGGGTAATACCGGTATTAAGAATTTAAGTGCTATCCTAGGCCTATTTCTCTTTTAATTTCACAAAAATTATTTTGATTAGAGCCTATCTGCAAGGAATTATTCTTCAATACAATACAATCAAAATTCAAAATTAAGTATTTACATCATTATGTATGTAAGTAAGAAGTAGCTCAATATTATTTCCAAGTAATTTCAATTTCATTCATATCGATAGACCTAACTATCATCAGAGTCAGACAAATTTCAATTGTAAAATTATGTACTAGGTTACACGTTAAATTGTGGGATTTTAAGTACCGTACTAGCATCTTGAGTAGTGGCAGGAATCTAAACTAATAAACTAAGGACTAGGATATTGGGAGTGAGAAGCTTACTTGCTGCTGTGATTAATTATTACAAATTACATTTCAACACTCTTGCATTGTAATGGTATAATAATTGTTTTCACATAATTATAATTCCTATAATTTAGAATCTTGGTAAATGTAGGCTTCTGTCAGAAATTATTCCTTATACCAGCAGCTCTGGATTTTTACTTCTAAGAGTATTAAGATTCTATTTTCTGACCCCAAAAAATTTCTTATAAAAAAAATAATTCATAAAAACTACTTGTTAAACCTTCTGACCAGATACCCAGCTGCAACTGCTCACCATCAAGTCTCAAACCAAATTATATATCATTATTTATTTTTGATGTATTTTATATTATGTGAGCACGAGTGTAGTAGATTACTTTCCCTGCAAAGCTCCCAATCCAAGACCTAGCTCAGGATCCTGCCATTATTCAACGAAGAATTGTTATATATTTAATTTTCCATAAGAGTAGCCTATGTATTATTATTTTAAATACAATATGTTACAAGTGAAGTGTGAAATTGTATCTATAATAATTACGTCTTAACTGCCTGTATTTAGACAGTTTTTAGAAAAATTTAGTAACATACTGACTACCTAAAATTGTTTAAGTCTGTATTAATTAACTCAAATGATGAAACTGAGCCTAGTTTGCTATTTTGAATTAGGAAAATAATTATTAATTTGTGTTTCTAATATAATTATATTAGGCAATTATTTTTGAAGTTCTTACAGTACAGCAAATCTGCAGTGTGGTACCATAAAACACAATTGGCCAGTCAGAGTTCTGAAAAGCACTGCTTCAACGGATGATCTAGTTTTTAAAAATGTTTATTTTCCACAACTTTTTGATCGTAAAAAAGTAAATTAAGATCATTGTTCGTTCATTCATAAATTATTATAAATTTTATATGTGTACATAGCCTACCATGTAAAAAAAAAAAAACTCCCGGTAGACACTGGCAGTAGCTGCAGCTGGTAAGGCCCCTCTAAAGAGATAGAGGATTAGCAGCTGGACAAACATAAGAAGTCGCAATATTTTTATCAATGTTGCCATCAACTCTCATGTTATTCAATGAGATCGATGCCAACATCAATGTATGGGGTACAGTATTTAAATATTGCGACTTCCTATGTTTCTCCTAGAACATAACTGTAAAAGTGTAAAGTGACAAATAAGTTATGGAACAATTTTTAGCTAGATAAAAAATTATTAAAACATTGTCCACATGATGTAGATTTCAATTTATTCAATATTTTAGATTACTGTTGGACACCAGGGTTGGGAATCGGAATTGGAACTAAAAAGAATTAAAATTTTTTGTGGAATCGGAATTGGAATTTAAAATACCTGGCAAGAGGTATCAGAATTAGAATCGGAACTAAAATTTCAAGAATTGGAACCAGAATCAAATTTATTTTTAGTTCTTAATTTCTGTTCTTTATTAATAAGCACAGACTTTAGGCCTATAAGTTTTTAAGTCTTTTTTTTTTTTTTTGCAAAAAGTGAATTATATCACATGCAGTGTCGTCGGCACGGAGGGGGTTTTGGGGGTCAGAACTCTCCCAGTCTCCAGGCAGAAATGCAAAATTAACCAAATTTAAGTTTTATTCAAATTTTCAACGTTTGACTTCATAAGTAAAAAAAATTTCGCCTCCGGCGGTCCCAAATTTACCATAATTACTCAATTTTGCTAAATTTACTCATATTTTACAAAAAATTTCCGGGGTTTTCACCCCCTCTCCCTGTAAAAAACGTAGACGGTGCAAAATTAAATTTTCAACTTTTGACTTGATTGCAGAAAATTGTTTCGCCTCCGGCGGTACCTGCAGAGTGCCCCTTGCGCTCGATCTCCTATTTTGGGAAAATTGCCCCCTCTCCCCAACAGCAGACCCTTAGAAGGTAAAGGAAGAAGGTTATAATAACTTTGCTTACAACTGAGCTCTGTTATTCAAAAAAGAGTGAAAAGTTATAACGTAGCAAAAGGATGGAAATTATCCAAAATTGTAACATTAAGGAGGTAATTCAAAAAAGCGCTCAGCTTCTGCCCCCTGACCCGCCATTAGGGGCTCCGCCCCCTGAACCTGTTGTTTTTGAAAAACACCCGGCTACCAGGGAAAAATCCTGGAGACGCTACTGCACATGGGCGATTATAAAAAAAGTGTGTTATAGCTTCTTTTTTTTTTTGATTATCCATAAATCCCTCCTATGAGGCTATACGTTTCAAGAATCGGAATCAAATTTAATGATAAGGTATCAGAATCGGAATTGGAATAAAATATTTTCAAGAATCGGAATTAGAATCAGAATCAAAATTTTAGTTTTTTT